>JAJIBD010008066.1:0-80669 GCA_021461705.1 Cryptotis parvus
CAAAACAGTCAGTCTGAAGGAATACAAATGGAATGAAAAGAATGATGATCTCATTAAGATCTACCCTGGGTATGGAATTAGCTTGTGAGCTAAAGGTTAAAGGAAAAGAAAAAAAATTCAGAATGAAAATCACAAGTTGGGAAGCAGCCTTCTATGATCATTATAATCTGCCCAATAATGAGTGGGCACTAAAAGTTTTCAGGTCCCTGCTCTTTAATTGTCTGCTCTTCACTAAACAAAATAAAACATATATAACAATTCTATATTTATAAGCAGTAGGTTTTGTTTGCTTGTTTTGTGTTCTTTTGCTTTGGGGTCATACCTGGTGACATTCAGGGATTACTCCTGGGTCTACACTCTGGAATTATTCCTGGTGGTGCTTGAGGGACCACATAGGATGCCAGGGATCAAACTAAGGTTGGCTGCTTGCAAGGCAAACACCCTACATACTAATTACTGCTCAGGCAACCGAACAACAGGTTCTTTACTTAATTAGCAAGTATGTCCTAAGTATTACATTACAGGCGTTCTTCTTGATACATGGGATATACAACATTATCTGATCAAACAAAAAAAAACTCACCTATCTGAGAAGATCAGTGATTAATAAACAGGGCAGATACATTGCATTGTTCCAGGAAGTGAAAGGTTTCTCTAAAAATGATAGAAAAGATAAATGGGATCTGAGTGAGGGATTTATGTAAAAAGTTGTTGTTGTTGTTTTGTTGTTGTTGTTGTTGTTGTTGTTTTGCTTTTTTGGGTCACACCCGGCAATGCTCAGGAGTTTCTCCTGGCTCTGCACTCAGGAATCACTCCTGGCAGTGCCTGGGGGACCATATGGAATGCCGGGGATCAAACCCGGGCCCACATGGGCCAGCAGCCAGTGCAAGCAAAGGCCCTACCCGCTGGGCTATCGCTCCGGCCCTACAAAATTGTTTTTACTAGAAGCATAAAATAGATATTGTATGCAATATTATATGCATACCCTTACAGTGGTATTCTATCATTTTCAGAGAAACTTTTCACTTCCTGGAGCAATGCAATATTTTTGCAATGTTTATTAATGTTCTCATAAAGGTGAGATATCTATTTTATTACTATTAGATATATATATATATCTAATATCTTTTTTATTACTATTAGTACCAAGAAGAAGAATGCCTGTAATGTAATACTCAGGACATATTTGAAAAATAAGAACTTGTTGTTCTACTGCCTATAAATATAGAATTGTTACGTATTCTTTATTAAATTAAATAAAAAATGTTTAAATCTTTGTCCTATGTTAATTCCCATCTTGAATGTCAAAAAGCTTATTAAAACTATAGATATTTCTTGGGTAAACACTTTGAAATAATTTAAAACAAGTTATATATAGGATATCCCATCATTTATATAAACCTCTTAATTCCTAGCAACTTCAATAGAAATTAGGATCCTAGAAAGAATTAAAAACTAAACCAAACACACAAAGAACAAAATATTTTCTTTCTGGTATTATACCCTATGCCCATATGAGCTAAAACTCTACATAGGGAAGACCATATTACCAGTTTGTCTCAGATACATAATAATCTCTCCAGGTCTCCATATTCTCACATCTATGGAGCAATACTCACTGCTTTTTTTTTCACTTTTATAAATGATTTATTTTAAACACCGTGATTTACCAAGTACAAACTTTTTCACAATACAGTTGCTGGAAAGATTCATCATTCAGCACCAATCCCACCACCAGTGTGCCCCGCCACCACCAGAGACCCGCATTTCCCTCCCACCATCCATCCCCTCCGGATGCCTACTCACTTAGCCAGCACCAATTATGTTGATCAACAGCACATATAATGGAAGAGTAATGATAAGGTCATGCCTTTTTTTTTTCCAAGGCAGATGTGTGGGAGTCTGGCCAGTTTCTGTTCTTATATTCACTTTCTGGGTTTCCAGAACACAGTGGTTTTCTACTGACAATCCCAGACACACCATAACTACAGCTACTGACAACACTTATTACATATTTATCTCAATGTTTATTTGAGCTTTTACTCTTCATACACTGAACAATCCATTCTATATTGGTTGTTGGAGTTAATTCTCTAAATATGGTCAATGAACTTGGTGTTAGACAAAAGTCGATGGAGATCCTAAAATCTCTATTGTGCCATTTGAGTCCACTGTATAGGAAATTGCCGAGGTTGTCCTGCAGACTACTCCTCATGCCCACACAGGTCATTTCTAGAAAAATGTGACAGAATACCAGTTAGGTGAATATACTAGGTTTTGAGATACGCACGGGCACTCTGCACTCTGCAATGGTTTTTGTTTGTGTGTGTGGTGGGGGAGATTTGCTTTTTGGGTCACACCTGGCAATGCTCAGGGGTTACTCCTCGCCGCTCGCACTCAGGAATTACTCCAGGTGGTGCTCAGGGGGACCATATGGGATGCTAGGGATCGAACCCGGGTTGGTCACGTGCAAGGCCAACGCCCTACTCCCTGTGCTATCACTCCGGCCCCAACCCCACTGTTGAACCTAATGATTTTTAACCAAAGTGACTGATTCTCATGCCAAATCACTGAACAAGTCTGGGAGAACCTCTAGATGCCAGAAAGTTTGTAAAGTACTGGAGTTAGCAAATGCCCACAATTAATATGGAGAGTTGGAACAACAATGTGCTGAGATGAGGGGCTGGTGAGGTACAACAATAAATGCAAATAAAGTATGAAGATTTACATAATGTTTCTTAAATCCTTTACCAATTAAACATTTTTATTTAGGTTGTTTATGATAATACATCTACAAATTAAGTACAGATATATTAGAGTTATCCAACCGATATCTACAGCAGTCCTATCCTATATGTCCAATAGTGTTACATTCCTAGAGTTGGACATTTAAGAACAAACTTCCAGAAGGAGAGAAACAGATACAGAATGACTGCATTTATTTGCATGACATAAATACAGATGTACATATTATGATACCAATATCCAAGATCAAGTGAAACATGGATCAGGAGGTCTTGTCAAAGGTGGAAATTATTACAAACGTGTGGGAGTCAGAGGCTAGGTAAGACAGAAAATGGAACAGTGTGCTAACAATTGTCAAAAGTACTAATACCAACCTAGAACTGAGCATTAAATACAGGCAAAACGATACACATGACAACCCTTTAATGTATGTTCTGTAATCCATAGTCTGGAAGGGAAGGAAAAGAGAAAGAGAAAAAGAAATAAAGAACCTGCCATGGAGGCAGTCTGGGGAGGGTGGAGGGAACCGGGGATGTTGGTGGTGGGAGATGGGCACTGGTGGAGGGATGGGTGCTGGAGCTCTGTATGACCAAAACCCAAATATGAACTTTGTAATTGTATATCTTTGTAATTGTATATCTCACAGTGGTATAATAAAATACTTTAAAAAAGAACGAACTTAATAATTCTCCCAATTAATATTGTTTAAATTCTTGGAAGTATTTTTCACTCATGAAAATTGTTTATGATGAAGAGTAGATTTAGAAGAGTTTATCAAATAAGACATAATTGTGTGTATTTTCCTCAAATGTAGCAAACTCTGCATTACAGGTTTTCTGCCATCCTACAAATATTACGAAATCATGAAATGTATTATGTTCTTTAGTAACACCACAATTTATTACTCTTGTAATTTTTACCAATCATTTGCCTTTCTCAAGTATCATTTATTTCTCCTTACTTCTTCACAAGACAGGGATAAACATCTTCTTTATGATACCTGCTTGTTACTCACTAAAGTACTTTGTCAACTATGAAGTACAGTGGAAGCATGCGGCATCATTTAATTCACTCTACTACCACAGTGGCAAGCTCATTCTCTCCTAAAAACCTGAGAAATCTAATAAAATTTGTTCTCTAAAAACAGCACTTCCACAGTTCCTGAAACATATTTTTATTTGGAATTTAAAAATAATTGATTAAACTCCATAGAGGCCATTATCTCTACATAAAAATTTTAGCAAGGATATCCAAGTAAAATAAGAATGAAACATATTTACATTGCCTAGGATATTCCAGCAAAAGCCTTTTATCCTGACACCTTGAATCTATGCTTGCCTCACAGGTAACATTTTCAATTATTTAAGCACCAGTTAATATTGTTGGTGTGTCGGCATGATCAGTAATTACAGCTTTAATAATCACAGGCATCTGATTCCAGCTGCTCTCATCTTTGATATAAATGCTGTAGTAGTGTTGAGTGAACTGCTCAAGTCAGACACCTGCTGAAAAGTAAGATCACAAGACTGAAAAAGAGCGAATGTTCTGAGAGTTTCAGAAAACATAGCTTCTGTGGGGCCGGGGCGATAGTCCAGCGGGTAGGACGTTTGCCTTGCATGCAGCCAACCCGGATTCGATCCCCGGCATCCCATATGGTCCCCCTGAGCACTGCCAGGAGTAATTCCTGAGTGCAGAGCCAGAAGTAACCCTTGAGCATCGCCGGGTGTGACCCAAAAAAAAAAAAAAATAGCTTCTGGGTCAGAGAAATAACACAAGCAGGTAGAGCTTGTGTGCAGCTTGCCTTGTGTGCAGCTGACCTGTGTTTAGTCCCAGGCATGCCTTATGGTCCTGTGAGCCACACCAAGAGTGATCCCTGAGCACAGAGCCAGTAATAAGCCATGAGCACTCAGAAAGTCACAAATAAAAATAAGCAACACAAAGTTTTCTAAACATGAGAATGGTTTGGGGATCTATTTTGTGCAGGGGCCACACTCTGGCAAATCTCAGAACCTCCTCCTGGCTTTCTCCTGATTCAGAACACAGATGCCTGTGTTCTGAATCATACCAGTGCCAGAACTCTAATGCAGGCTCTTTGGATGCAAATCCTATGCTCTACCCCAATGCATTCCCTCTGGTTAAGAGAACTGCATTTAACTACAGATGTAAAGAATCTGATTAAATAATTCATAGCATCAATAACCTTTTATCTTTGAGTGATTTTTGAAGGATCTGCATACTTATGCCCAGAGAGATAGTACAGTGGGAAGGGCACCTGCTCCAAAATCAGTCAACCAATTCAATACCCAGCACCACACATGGTCCTCTGAGCATTGCCAGGAGTGATCTCTAAGCACAGAGAAGTAAGATCAAGCATGACCAGGTATGGCCCCAAACCAAACTCAAACCAAAATAAACAAAAAGATCTGCATACTCATTTCACTGCAAAAAATTGCCTTGTTTTTTTGTTCAAATGTCTGGGGTGATGTTTATGCATATGGCAAAGGAAAAACAGCAGGAAAATAAATGTAATTAACTGTAAATAGAAAACTGGAATGTAGATGTACATGGAAGGCAAACTTGTATGTCTAAGACAACAGAGATCATAAAACCAATGGCCTGCCAATGAGAGGCAACCTCAGGGACATATGCCCTCGTTACACTAGCAACACTGTGAGCAAGCTATCCTGCTTATTTGAGCTTCTAATTTCTCATATGGAAAGGAAAATTTGGAGATTTATTTATAGCTTTGATGAAACCAACTAAATGTTATGGGTCAGCAGAAATGGATCAAATAGGTTTAAGTTGCTGTAACAAGTCAGAAATCTTGGCAGACTAGCATAAATTTTTCTTCCTCTTTGAAATGGAATTAAATATAATTCTATTTATGTGTCCTGTGCAAAAACAAACAAGAACTAGTCTTTAAGAGTTAGTTCTAAAGACATAGCAAACCTGCATCTACTCACAGTGGTATAATGGTTTTTCAAATCCATTTTGAAAAATAGATTAATGGTGCCAGAAACTACAGTGGACCAACTAGGTGACAAAATCATGTTTTCTAAACATTATCAGAATCATATCTGATAGCTTTGTTTGTTTTTGTTTAGGGGCCACATCTAGCAGTGCTCAGAGCTTACTCCTTGTCTCTGCACTCAGGGATTAATTTCGGTGGGGCTCGGGGAACCATATGCAATGCCAGGGGATAGAATCTGGGTTGAATGCATGCAAGGCAAACACCCTATTTGCTGTACTATCTCTCAGTCCCCAGATCTGATGATTTTTCTAAACAGAGATGAATCATTATTTTGTAGGACAAAAAATATTAACTAGCATTTTAAAAATTAGTACCAATTCAGGATGAAAGAACAAAACACATCTTTTCACTATCTTTATTTTTCACCTAAGACAATGCTGACTTTTTGGATATACTTCAACTGAATTTAGTCTGTTATTAGAACATAGGAATCATAAAAGATGTACATTTAAAAAATATTTTCATAGAATGCTATTGTTTGAAATTTCAACTCAGAGCATTTTTAAAAAAATTGAGTGCTACAGATAAGACAGAGAAGGGAACAGTGTGCTAATAATTGTCAAAAGTGATAATACCAGCCTAGAACTGAGCATTGAATACAGGCAAAATGATACACATGATAATCTCTAAATGTATGTATTGCAATCTACAGTGTGTAAAAGAAGGAAGAGAGAGAGTATGTGTGTGTGAGAGAGAGAGAGAGATGAGAGAGAAAAGTGATAAAGAACCTGCCATAGAGGCAGGCTGGGGCGGGGGAATCGGGGACATTGGTGGTGGGAAATGGGCACTGTGTGGAGGGGATGGGTGCGGGGAACACTGCTATGACTGAAAGCCAAACATGAACATCTTTTAACTGTATATCTCACAGTGGTATAATAAAATATTTTTTTAAAAAATAAAAAATTGAGATTTGTAAAAAAGAAAGAAATGACATCTATGAAAGACTAATGAGTAAATAGTACACTCGAAAGCAAATCCTAACTTGTTAATGATTTCATATAATAAACCAGAAGGTTTGTTATCCCAAAGTATGCTCAATATTTGATTACGTGTCTCATGATTCTATTTTTTGATTATAATTCCACACCATCTACTCATCTTCCTTTTCTCAGAATTCTAACAGTTTGTGCCTGTTAGCAATTCTTACATAGAACTAGAAGACAGATACAGTCATAATACAGTTATATTAATCCTCCATGGTGTTCTGTGAGTATACTCAGGACATGAAACATCTCTCAATGTGCTTTCAATGAAGTTAGCTGAAGGAATGTGTTGCATCATTTAGAGAATAGGAATGAATCTTACTGCATACAAGAAAATTAAAATTTCTCATTTCTGGGGCCAGAGCGATAGTTCAGCAGGTAGGGCATTTGCCTTGTATGTGGCTGGTCCATGCTGGCCCAGGTTCAATCCCTGGCATCCCATATGGTCCCGAGCACCGCCAGGAATAATTCCTGAGTGCAGAGCCAGGAGTAACCCCTGATCATCGCTGGGTGTGACCCAAAAAGCAAAAAAAAATTCTCACTTCTTGGTTTCCATCACTTGTATCACTTGTCTTCCCGCTGTTCATTGATTTGCTCAAGCAGACACCAGTAACATCTCCCATAGGTCCTGTCACATGCTAGTATAGCCCAAAGGGCAACTGCTCGCTCCAGGAACATGAAGAGCCTCAAACCATTCCTTCAAATCATGGGAATAAGGTCTATAATTGTTACTGGGTTTTGGCATATCAAATACGACACGTGTAGCTTGCCAGGCTCTGCCGTGCAGGTGGGATACTCTTGTAGTCGCCTCCCATCTCCTGCGGTATTGATGAAACCGGGAAAGATCAGCTTTTCTGCAGGGTGGAGCTCTGACGAGCTGTGGAGTCGGATGTTGAAAACGGCAGCCCCTCATGGTGTGGGGATCTTCTGGCTTCTTGTGAGGCTCTGCTGAGATGGCGGGCAAGGCCTAGAACCCACCTTCCCTCCTGGGCACCTCATGATCAGCTGGGCACAGGGAGAGCCGGTAGTAGCTCTACCCCATGTCTCCGAGTCTCTGGATCAGGCATACCTGGGCTTGATATAGACAGCTGTAGGGGCCACCTTCATAACATCATTTATTTTTATTTATTTTTCTTCCTAGCCTACATACCTATTTTCTCCTCTTCCTCCTCCTCCTCCTCCTCATCCTCCCTCTCTTCTTCCTCTTCTTCCTCTCATTCTTCTTCCTCCTCCTCCTCCTTCTAGCTAAATTCCTATTCCACCAATTAGGAAGTACTGCCTTTCGGGATTTGTTCAAGCAGGGATATGGCACGTTTCTGGGATTTGGCTAATAGAAATGTCACTAAGCTGTTTCCTTCCTATCTGTACCTTGTCTAGCTTCTTAGTGCTTCTCCCTTTTTAACTGCAAAATGGAGTACAAAAGTCTCTACCTAACCATTAAGTACTATAGTTCTTAAAGTCCAGTTTAATTGCCTATTCTAGTATATCCTTAGGCAACTTCAACAACAATCAAAAATTGTATAGCTAACCCAGAGTTTTCTATGATGTCCAAACATGCAATAACCTCCTAATTGATATAATCATTTCAGAATCTTAGAAACGTTCAAATTTAATATTGTCATAACCACACTAGTAATTTCCTTCATTCATTTCAAACCTCTCCCAAATTGCTCATTTCCTAGAATTTCTTTCTTCAGGAGTATCATCAACAAACATCCCTATGGAATGTTCCCACCATCTCACACATAGGTGTATGTATTAGGACCACCATCCATGCAAATGGTGCCTCCACCCAAGCAGATGAATAAAAATAAGCATCTCTTCTCTCATAGCTATATACAATGGTATACCATCCATGTAGATAAAGTAGTTATCCTCATCATCAGTATTCAATCCCATGGTAAGTCCTAAACAACACCCAAATGGTCTACCCCTTTATTTCTCCTGACCTCCCAAGGCCAAATGATCACCATTCTCTGAATGACGCAACTCATTCCTTCAGCAGAATTCATTGAATATATTACTCTGATCTGAACCAGAGTAATATATTTCAGTGCCTTCCTTGAACTATTAGTACTCTCCTCCAATTAGAAGCTGTTAGCCTTCTGGTCATGTCACTCTCTGATGTAAACCTTCCTCAATAGCTTCACACTGTTATTCATATATAGACCATGGCATTCCTCCAGGTCTAGGTGTGGTCCTTCTCTTACCCACCCTCCAGCACCAGTAATATGTCCCCCAACTCCT
Organism: Cryptotis parvus; assembly: GCA_021461705.1. Lineage (NCBI taxonomy): Eukaryota > Metazoa > Chordata > Mammalia > Eulipotyphla > Soricidae > Cryptotis > Cryptotis parvus. The sequence goes on from JAJIBD010008066.1 coordinate 9,007, forward strand.
CCCCACCTTAACTCTCTGTACCTAATGTACCTTTTGGACACTATGTGTACTCCTCAAACTTCTCTGGGTCTCTACAGGTGATTTTTTCTTTCTTTTTCTAATCAATCTCCAATCTGACTTTTTATCTTATGACCTATCATATCCTCATAACTCAAACACCACATCCTCAGTGAAGACTTCCTCACACACTCTGCACTCAGCAAGTCCAAAATCCTTTTCCACTTTTTTCATTAGACCAGGCGTCTCTTCCTATATTTATTTCCACTGTCGTTTTATCCTTATTTGTGATATCATTTGAGAAACTCTCATCTCTCTCCATGACAGTGTCAGCACAAAGATGAGAAAGACTTGATTTACTTTCCTCACCATCAATCTCTGGCCTATACCTAACATCTAACAGACGCCTAGTAAGTAGGTACCAAATAAGCATTCTTGACATAAAAGAAAAATATTAATGAGGAAGCTAACTGGCAATTCACTTATACACAAAAGACCAAAGACAGCATATTTAACAACAAAATGCAATACTAATAAAAAGTTCAATCTCAAAATGAAAGCATGGAGGTTTCACCCAGAAGAACAGCTATAATTCATGGGATATTGTCATTAGAGATTATGTACTGGAGAACAGACCATCAAAATAAAATTTCTACATTCTCATGACACACAAGGTGAGGGGATGATAGAAAGAATTTCCTGCTCTCCTCAATAACAGGAGAGTAACTTAGTTCCCCAGGGCCTCTTTACTCTGCCAAAGAATAATCATAGCAGCAAAAATGTACAAACTGCTTTGTACTAGACAGTAAAAATTATTTTCATTATTATGCTGCACTTGATCATTTGATTACCACATGGTTATTCTGTTGTATAATTGAGTTTCATTGTCCCCAGGTACAAATGAGGATACACTGATTCAAAGAGAAAGACAACTTTCCCAAGACAAAAAAAACTAGTAATGAAAGAACCATGATTCTACATTATGGTTTTCTGTCTCTAAAATCATTCCATGGGGGCCAGAGTGATAGCCCAGCGAGTAGGGCGTTTGCCTTGCAGCACCAGCCTGTGCCGGCCGGGTTCAATCCCTGGCATCCCATATGGTCCCCTGAGCACCGCCAGGAGTAATTCCTGAGTGCAGAGCCAGGAGAAACCCCTGAGCATTGCCGGGTATGACCCAAAAAAGCAAAAAAATAAAAATAAAATAAATAAAATAAAATCATTCCATGAATACACTCAGCTACTGCTCCACACAAAGAAAGAAAGATTGTTGGTGGTGGGAAATGTGCACTGGTGAAGGGATGGGTGTTTGAACATTTTATTCATTTTATGACTGAAACTCAATCAATATTGTAACTGAACATCCAATGATTCAATAGAAAAAAGTTTGAAGAAATAAAGGTGTAACTTTGGAAAATGTAAATAGCTGGGAAATAGAAGATGCCAAAAGCTCTTTAGTACCAATGATAATCAAAATTGTCACAGCAACCAGAAGTAGAAACAACAGTACAAAAGTTGAGTATAGAATGCTGAGTCCATGAGAGAGAAGATAGTGCTCCAGATACAAAATGGGGCCCAGCCCTGCCCCAGTTCCAACCTAAGGAGTAAGTGAGCCACATAAGGAGTTCCAGGAGGTTCTGGGGAGAAATACAGTGAAAGGAAGAGAGCTCAGGTCTGATCCTAAGAATTTTTTCCTATGTTTGTCAGAAACGTTTAAAAAATCAGACACATGCAAGGATTGGCGCAATCGGTTATCTCCTAAAAAGCTTGGCTATTTACAAAGCCTGGGAAAGGGAGATGCTTCTCATTGGAAAGAATTAGAAGGTTGGTGGAAATGCTTTTTTTTTTAAACTAATGATTCTATGAGTTTAGAGGAAAATAATGGAGTTTAGAAAGGGAGATAATGGGGCCGGAGAGATAGCACAGCAGGGAGGGCATTTGCCTTGCACACAGCCGACCTGGGTTCAATCCCTGGCATCCCATATGGTCCCTAAGACTGCCAGGAGTAATTGTAATTCCTGAGCAAAGAGCCAGGAGTAACCACTGAGTGTCGCTGGGTGTGACCCAAAAAAAAAAAAAAAGGGGAGATATTGGAAACCAAGTTTCTAAAACTATCACTCTAACACAGTATACCAGAAGATAGGAAGAGAGACAAAGAGTACAGAAAACAGAATAGAAGCTGAAGTGCTGAAGACCAAATCTGAGGAGCAGCCACAGATGGGCTAGGGCAGCAAAGGACAGACGAGGACTGGGAAGAAGAAGCTGACAGGCCGGAAAGACTGAATATTGAGATAGCACCCAAGTTATCTGCAAGAAAGATGAGATGCACACAAAATATGGCGATATTTTAGTTTTACACAAACATGTTGCTCCTTTAACCCACATGCACTAAGCATGTACTAAGCATTGGTAGGAGTCAGAGAAAAACATTCAAGAGTCTAGAAAAGGCAAATGTATTCATGCTGCAGCAGATTGAGAGTTGGAGATAACCTATATGAAACGGGGAATCACAGCAAATGAGCAGAAGGAAACATGAAGGGGTGATAAAAATATTCTAAATGTGGATTGTAGTGATGTGCACAACACTATGTGTTTACTAAAAATTAACTGTGCGGTTATAATGGTTGAACTTTATATTATATTAATTAATCCTCCTGGATCTGAGTAAAAGAAAAATTAATACAAGTTAGGGTAAATTGAGAGTGAAGAGATGAGGGAGAGGGTAGGTTACAGTTTGAAACAGGGTATCCATTGTGGCTCTCAATGATGTTAGATTTAAACAAATAGACCAAAAGAAGGGGACACCTAGAACGAAAAGCATATTGGATGTAAAGCAGAGGACATCAGAAACTCTGCATATTTTAAGAGACAAATGTGAAACCTGGGCAGGAGTGATCAGGAAAGTATAAAAGATAAAGGTAGGAGATAAGAGAGATGATGTAGAGAATATTTTGTTCTTGAGAGTGTAACTCTGGCACTTTTAGCAAAAGAAAAGCATGGCCTAATTCAAGATTTCAAAGGATTGCTTCGACTTTTGTGTTCCAAAGGAGACTATGACAGGTAAAGGAGATCAGTGGGAAAACTGGCATAGTGAAAAAGCAAGAGGAGATGCTGCCTGGGGCAATGGTGGATGAAGCAGAGTATCCAAGAAGATGATCAAATTCAGGGTATACCTAGGAAAGAGAGCACTGAAAGACCCAAATTCTGCACTGTAGGTGCTGAAAGAAGGAAGATAGGGATGACTCCAAGGTGTCTGGTCCAACCAACAAAGTATGGGAAAGGTCTAATGAGGTAGGTTTGGATAAATGAAAGGGGAATGCAACATGTAGAAATGCATACTTATTCCTGATATTCCTGATATTCCTGATATTGGGCCCTCTTTCTATCTTTCATTGACTAATATATTATTTACCCTATAATTCCTAAACTCTTGTTTCAAATGACACTCCATTTAACTAGTCTGGAAAGTTCCCACTATTGGTTCAAGCTAACAATTAAAAGTATAATGATATGGGGCCGGAGCGATAGCCCAGCGGTAGGGCGTTTGTCTTACGCGACCGCCAGGCCCTTGTGCCGGCCAGGTTCGATCCCCAGCGTCCCATATGGTCCCCCGAGCACCGCCAGGAGTAGTTCCTGAGTGCAGAGCCAGGAGAAACCCTGAGCATTGCGGGTGTGACCCAAAAAAGCAAAAAAAAAAAAAATAATAATAATAATAATAATAAATAAATAAACCGTCCTGCATTCCTAGAACAAATCCTAAAAAAAAAAGTATAATGATATGAAATGTCAGTCACACTTCCATACGTGATTTCTCTTAAGTAATGCCAGAGCTGGGAAAAAAAACCAATCAATGAATGTTGGAATATATCAGTGAAATCCACCTCCTACAAAGATAGCAATGTTAGCAAAAAAATTCATGAAACACCACAAAGAAAGAAAAAATCAAAATCAGTCACTCTTGTAAGTCATTCCCTCAGGAGAAAGTTATTTAAGGAGATGAATGTAGAAAAGGTTACTTTCCTATCTGGAGATTAAATAATTTCTATTCTCATTTCATGATGTCAAATAAGGAGTTTTCTTTCCTAGACTTATAAACTTAAGTGTTTGTATCTGTATTATTCTCTCTCATTTATTCTGCACATTTGGCCACTGAACTTCCCTATGTGGTCATTATCATTAAAACACTAGTTAGAAATACACATTAGACTCAGCAGCTGTGTCCAAGGCCATTACTTACGACAAGTAATTTTGGCACAGATGGTCAAAAAAGATGATTTGGCAAAATGGTCAAGTGCTAACCACCTAATTAGGTTGCACCTTGAAAATCAACTGATGGTAAATGCAAGTGAACAATTATCCTCACCTTATCTCTGTCTCTCTCTCTGTCCCTCAATTCTACCTGTGTGTATATACATATATACACTATATATGCATATACATACATTGTCTTTGTCATAAAAGATAAGACTATTACATCCTTTTCCTAATTTTGCTAATTCTAGTAGAACATTTATAATTTTCTGTGCAAATTATAAATGTGTATAAAAGAGTAACTCAATAAGAGTGCAAAAAAGGTAACTCAATAAACAATTCCAGTTCTAAAATGGTTATTCTTTGGGTTAAAACTTTTTATGCAGCTCAAAAACATTCCTAACTATACATTTACTGCATCTTATTTGTACTTAACTCAACACCAGAGAAACTATTACAACAGTAATGACAATGACAAAGTTTCCAGATACAAAGAAATCCATCTATGGGGTATACACTTTTCTCAAATACCTCAAAATAACTTGCTACAATTAGGCAATCTCGAAATCAGAGGTAACTACAAGAGTATGCCACCTGCACGGCAGAGCCTGGCAAGCAATCCGTGTCGTATTTGATATGCCAAATACCAGTAACAATTATAGTCCTCATTCCCTTGACCTGATGTAATGTTTTGAGGCTCTTTATGTTCCTGGAGCAAGCAGGTGCCCTTGGGCTCTACTTGCATGAGACAGGACATATGGAGATGTTACTGATGCCTGCTAGTGCAAATCGATGATGAATGGGAAGACAGTAATACAGTGATACAGTGATACAATTAGGCAATATCCTCACCATGGATAACTGATAATTTTCACTGATATAGAAAACTCACTTATAATTTACAAGCTGCATCATGATAATTTTTTCTCCTTATCTACATACCAGGTCTTTAAAGGTTGCTGTTCTCAAAATATCTGATAGTCAAATGTTCATGTATATTTAGGCTGTGGTTTACGGAGGTCATATTCCCTACACAGTTAAATGGTTCCAGACAGTCTCCAAGGGCAGATTATTACATTTAAAAGATGATTTAAAAGTTGCAGAGCCCAATCTGAACCATCTCAAAAGGAAGGGCAAATGACAATTCAAAATTGTCTCCTCTCCAGATACAGAATGACTGCATTTATCTGCATAACATAAATATATAGGTACATATTATGATACCAATATCCAAGGTCAAGTGAAACATATATCAGGAGGTCCTGTCAAAGGTGGAAATTATCACAAACGTGTGGGATTCAGAGGCTAGGTAAGACAGAAATGGAACTGTGCTAACAATTGTTGAGGGTACTAATGCCAACCTAGAACTGAGCATTAAATAGAGGCAAAAGATACACATGACAACCCTTTAATGTATGTTCTGTAATCCATAGTCTGGGGGGAAGGAAAAGAGAAAGAGAGAGAAATGGAAAGAAATCAAGAACCTGCCATGGAGCAGGGCTGGGGGAGGGGGAGGGAACCGGGATGTTGGTGGTGGGAGATGGGCACTGGTGGCGGGATGGGTGCTGCAACACTGTTTGACCAAAACCCAAATATGAACTTTTTAATTGTATATCTTTGTAATTTTAAAAATAAAAAAAATTTAAAAAAAATTGTCTCCTCTCTCTAGAGTTCCAAGAATTCTGTCATAACGCTATATAGTATTCTGCAACAGCTCACGACTACCTGTGAATCAATGACTCACAAGATTTCATCCACAACGGAAATAGCATTCTCTCATTGGCTTATATAATACCAGGTAACCACCATCAATATGCTATATTTAAAAGATATAAAATAAAAAAATTTTTATCTTATCCAAAGATGTACATTTTAATCAATATAATTATTTTAATATTAGACAATATAAAATATAATGAGGACATTTATAAAATGCTTTGCATAGTCCACCTGAGTAGTTGTGTACAAATCTGAGAAGAAAAATCAGAATTTCTGACTCAGTACTAAAGATGTTACTCACATACCCCAACTTCTAGCCAGATGAGGCATGCAATGTTGTATGAAACTTTCATGTTTAAGTCACTGTGTGTAAAGACAGCTGTGTGTCCCCAAAACTGATGTAACTTGCTATTGTTTATTAAATGTAAATAATAAAACTGAAAGCTGAGGACTAATTCAGTGTAATAGTATAATTGGCTCTTGGAATATAGTAATAACAAGTAAAGTAGGTCACTACTGAGATGCAAACCCTGGCTTCCAAGTCAAAGCTGATCAGAATCACCCTGAAAAGGTTTACAAAAAATACACAGTGGGAAAATATATAATAAAACAGACAAAGTCTCAATCTCAAAACACATTTCAACACAGTAAATACAGAGACATCCATGATCTATATTTTTTAACTCCAGGTCTTTCTGAGATTCTGGCTATAAATATCTAAATATATTTTTATACCTTTGAATGTGTTTGTGCATAGTGATATATATGAACTTTCTACAGCAAGCTCTTAGAATATGTGGTTTTGTAAAGCAAATTGGTTCAAGAATACCGCATCAAAACCAGTGCAAGAACACTTAAAATACAAAATCATATTTAAATATATGCATATAGTATGTGTATATTCACATATATATACATATATACACATGTTTTGTATATATACACATATGCTCTTATATATACACACACATATAACTTTGCTTTCACAGCTCTTAATGTTATTCGAATTTACAGAGGAGACTTAGTTACAGAGTTATGTATATTACCCCCAGTTTACAGAGGTGAAAACTCAAGGAATCTGATTACCCTGATAATACCCTTGCCTTTTTATTTGCCTCCAGCCCTTGGTATCATCCTATTCAAAGGAATAGGATGCTACCACAGAGGAATTTTTTAAATATTTTATTATACCACCACAACGTATATAATTAGACAGATGTTCATAATTCGGTTTCAGTCATACAGTGACCCAGCACCCATCCCTCCACCAGTGCCCATTTCCCACCAATGATGTCCCCGATTCTCTCCCCCTCCCCTAGCTTGCCTCTATGGCAGGTTCTTTATCTCTTTTCTCTTTTTTTCTCTTTCTCTTTTTCTCTCTTTTCTCTCTTCCTTCTCTTACACATTGTTGATTGCAATACATACATTTAGAGGCTATCATGTGTATCTTTTTGCCTATATTCAATGTTCAGTTCTAGACTGAACATTGAATATAGGCACTTGTTCACTTTCGACAATTATTAGCACACTGTTAAATTCTCTGTCTTACCTAACCTCTGACTCCCACAGGTTTGTGGTAGATTCCACCTTTGGCAAGACATCCTGATTCATGTTTTGCCTGACCTGGATATTGGTATCAAACTATATATACCAATTCAAATCTGAATGGTTGTTTCCAGATTCTGGCTATTGTGAATAGTGCTGCTATGAAAATAAAAGTAGAGACGGTGTTTCTGCTGTGTGTTTTTGGCTTCCCAGGGTATATTCCCAGGAGTGGTATGGATGGGTCAAATGGGAGTTCAATTTCTAGTCTTTGGAGAAATGTCCATATTGTTTTCCAAAGAGGCTGCACCAGTCAACATTCCTACTAACAATGGAGGAGAAGGAGAAGGAGAAGGAGAAGGAGAAGGAGAAGGAGGAGGAGGAGGAGGGAGGAGGAGGAGGAGGAGGAGGAGGAGAAGGAGAAGGAGAAGGAGAAGGAGAAGGAGAAGGAGAAGGAGAAGGAGAAGGAGAAGGAGAAGGAGAAGGAGAAGGAGAAGGAGAAGGAGAAGGAGAAGGAGAAGGAGAAGGAGAAGGAGAAGGAGAAGGAGAAGAAGAAGAAGAAGAAGAAGAAGAAGAAGAAGAAGAAGAAGAAGAAGAAGAAGAAGAAGAAGAAGAAGAAGAAGAAGAAGAAGAAGAAGGTTGTTTACAAATAAGTAAGAAGTCAGGTTAAAGTTAAATTCTGTGTCAAAATGCTTGGAGGTGTTCATGAGTTTCTCAAATAACATTTGACCAGTTAGGAAGTTCTATGTAGGTAATAGTGAATGCCTTCAAGAAATGAAAGCTTTTGCCCAATGCTAAAGAAGATAATCTATGCACAAATAAAATCAGATTTTAGGTCATTAATGTGACCCAAGGGAAAAAACATAGCATCTTCACTCAGTATTTCTTTAGGACTCTGAATTTTAAAAAAATCTGCCATATCAACTTAAATAACAACAGTCTGGGAAATACTGGCAAATTTTAGCATTGAAAAAGTTATTGGATTATTCCTACAGTACCACCTAGCATGGAAGGAACATTTAAAGAAAAAGCCTCCTTTTAGTAACTATCAAAGGGAGTAAATGGAGAAGCAAGTCAAAGAAATACTAATCAAAATAATTTATTTTCACTCTGGTATCTAACTCAATTATTAAATTGTCTTTATAAAACAATACTATAGTTATCTTTTAGGAAGCAGATGAGGACATTTAAATTAAATGCAGTCTTTTCCAGGAATTATCTCTGAGCACAGAACCAGGAGCAAACCCTGAGCACTACTGGCCATGGTCCCAAAACAAACAGAAAGAAAAAAATATGTTTTTCCCTTAATAGAATGATTACTTTGCTGGCTTGTGCATTCAGTGCACACACACACACACACACACACACACAAAATAAAAAATTTGGCATCGATAGCATCTTGACTACAGTATCTTCATCCTATAACTGCTACCTACTGCATACCACATAAAAAATTCTCTATTCTGTATCCTCATAGTAAAGAAACAAATAAAGGCTTTTCCATGTTTACTTTACGATCACAAATTTATTATTAATAGGTCCATAAGATTTTGCCATTTTAGATTATAAAAGATAATATAATCAATCATCATTAAAAATACAAGTGAGGGGGCCAGAGCGATAGCCCAGCGGGTAGGGCGTTTGCCTTGCACGCAGCCGGCCCATGCCAGCCTGGTTCGATCCCCGGCATCCCATATGGTCCCTCCGAGCACCACCAGGAGTGATTCCTGAGTGCAGAGCCAGGAGTAGCCCCTGAGCATTGACGGGTGTGACCCAAAAAAGCAAAAAAAAAAAACAAGTGAATCATTAAGTCACAACACTAGGGGCACAGTTGCTGGGCCATATCCTACTGATGTTCAGAAACTATTTCTAGATCAATACTCAAGAATGATCCCTAGTTTTGCTCAGGGAGGCGACATGTGGTACCAGGGATCAAACCAGCGTCAGCTATGTTGTAAGGCAAGCTCCTTAAGCCCATAATATTTCTCCAAACCTTTTAAATTCCAATACTTTTTAAAGAAATATTGGAATCCTTTCTTACATATATAGCTATGTACATGACAGTACAGTGAAAGAAATTATCTTATCTGTAAGGATATCCTTACTGTATATCATATGACATAAACTAACTTTGGTTGACATGTGGAGCTTACCACTCATGTGACATTGAGCCCCAATGCTCGTTTTCCTCTGGCTAAGCTACCATGCACACAGACTTGAAGAATGACCTTTCAAAAATGTTCCTTATAATCATCAGAGCAGCAACCTGCTGCAGTTCTCACTGAGGTTTGGGTACTAGAGGCCCCTGGGTTGGCAAGGTGACCTTAGAAAAGGCAAGACACACTAAGGGTATCTGAACTCCTAGATAGTCTGAAAACCAACAGATTATTTTAAAGCAGTAAAAAGACTGCCATTTCTGAGGGTTTGGAGTCTCATCAGTAGAAGCAGCAGACAGTGAGGCAGAGGAAAAAAGGAAAAATAGATTTGAATTGAAAGTGTTCTCTTTGGGTAGGCTTTAATCCTATCTGACTTAAAAGTGCATTTAAGGAGTTTTTACTTTGAGCCTGGTGAGCTCTTGACCTTTTCACTAAATTTACATAACCAGTGAGAAGGAAACACAGAACTATGTAGAAAGATACAGGCAAGGAGAACTTGACCTCAGAGAAAAGCTTAGACATCTGAATCTGCCTGATACTTAGTACTGCTATTATCAATACCACAAGAGACTTTATCTATAATGGGGACCCCATTGAGATCCTCTAGTAAAGAAACAAATTTATCTAGGCAGAAGAAAACTGACCCCCACTTTTCTCTTTGGCTAGACTGGGGCTCCAGGAACGTAGAATAGAGGAGACATCTTTCCAAAGAAAAACACTTTCACCATTAACCCCAAATACTTGTCCCTCTCCTCAGACATGTCCATCCAAGCCATACGTTGCTTTCTCAACAGTCCACTACATGGAAGGACTAGGCCCTCTCTAAGAATACAAGACTGAATTACCACAATTTCCAACAAACAAAATATACATGACATACTCTACTTGTAGTATCTCTATCCTTGTTTTGAAAAAGCCAAAGGTAGGGAAGGCAAAAGCAATCAACAAAAGGTAATCATTGGGTGTTTCTAGTTTTGTTCTGTTTTGTTTGGAGTCATATTTGTCAGTGGTCTGAGAGCTACTCTCACTCAGCCCATTGCTCAGAGTTCACTCCGAGTTTGTTATTCACGGGTCACTCATAGTAGTTCCTAGGGGGACCATGTAGCGCCAAGAATCAAATTCAGGCCTTGTGTTGTAGTCCTTTGAGATATCTTTCAGGCCCAGAATATTCTTATTTAACCCTCTAGTCAAAGTAATAGAATTTTCATTTTCACCTATAAGGGGAAATAAGACATACTTATAAACAATGAGAGCTAGTGGAGTTCCTATTTGTGAAAAAATTCCATAACCCTCCTTTGAATTCCCTGTGGAATCAATAGGAACAGAAGAACCAAGTTCCTAGTGGAGCCCATACATGACTGCTATGTGCACCTGGGCTATAGATAACAGAGTCAAAAAGTGTTAGAGCTAATACCTAAATCCAGCTCTAAGGCTATGCACTACTACCTTATACACGCATCGGAGAACAAAAATTCACAAATAAGAATACTAAGCAATGATTTCAAATGCAATACCAGAACTTTTATCATCAAAAAATTGCAAAATGCCTCCTACCCTGCTTTTGGCATCTGTCCCTTTAGCATTATTCCCACTAAGCAATCAGTCAAGATGGTAATATTATTTGATATATGCAAATCACGTTGTACTGTGTAAACACGGAGAGTGGGGGCAGAAGAGTACTAAGTAACTGAAGTAGCTTATCTGGCATAAAAGTAGAATAAATTATATTCCAAATATGCATATAGAAGAAAATCAAGAGTCTGTGAAAACTGCCAAAGAGTTTTTTTCTCCCATTACAAATCATCTTATCAGACTGGTAATTTCAACCCTGCAAAACTATTTTAGACAACGTTGGAACTTTCAGTGTTTGTGCCATATGCAAACTAATCTGACTTGAAGTCAAGTTTTCAAACTTTTTTACATAGTTCTTTTAAATATCTCTCCAAAATTTATAGTGCCATATGTCTAAATCAAGTTAAATGTATTCATGCATCTCAATGTGCATACGAAACAAGGACAGAACAAGACAAATAGGAAGAGAAGTTGAGAGCATCATCCATCTCCTAAAATAGACCTTAGGAGAAGGTAATGGAATAAATGTTCCTATTAGAAATGACAGTTATTTCTTGATAGTCAAGAAAAATAATTTTTGTTTGTTTGCCACTCTTAAAAGTACTCAGGGCTTATTTCTGGTTCTGTACTCAGAGATCACTCCTAGTGGTCTCAGAGGACCATATGGGGTTCAGGGGGATCAAACTCAGGTTGACTGAATGCAAAGCCAGCACCCTATCCAGCTTAATCCCCCTGCCCCACAATTAAAGGAATTTAATCAATTAATTCCCACTAAAATATAAAATTTAGATATCCTAGTATAAATTTTCATGTTACATTCTCTATATTGGAAGATATCTAAAATGCTGAGAACTAGCTTTATAAGGAAGAAAGGGAAACTAAGGGACTGCCTGATACAGAAATACAATCAATAGAGGCTACACTGCACCAGAAAGCCATGCATAAGAACAAAGGTGAACTCCTTACGTCATTGTTTATAATATATTCCATTACTTGTCAAATATATAAAGAACAAATCATTATATTGGCTTCTATCATACTTGAGGGAACTAAAATCTCTTCAAATTTAAAACAAACTCCTTCAGGTCAAATGTTCTCAGCATTTGCTAGTAGCTAGCTTTGACATGTTTTCTCTTTTCATCCATCCTATTACCTTGTGCCTTTCTAACACACAGCTCGCCTTCCTACACACTGCACTTCTGGCATTTGAAATCAAGTCCTTGTCACATTACTTTATATTTCCGTGCAGGCAATAAATAAACCAATCAGTATTAAGGCAATAAATAATACCAATCAGTATTATCAGGCTAACCCAATCAGTATTAAGAGACTATATTTCTTGTTATAAGCCTCTACATTGAAGGATTTGCAAAATTTTAAAGTAGATAATACACATTGTACATTCCCTCATTTATTCCACATATCTGAGATGAGGGTTTTATAAGAAGGTTCTAAACATTGAACTCTCAATCTGTCCCTGAGAAGTGTGCAATGTGGTTCTGGTAACCCCAGTACCTCTGGGTCCAAGCAACATCACATGTCATTGGATAGGTATTAAACCATCCAGTCCAGTTTTGGCAGTCTCACTGGGGTTAATCGCTGGCCTCACTGAGTACTGCTTGGATTTTAGGGATTCTGAAAAATCAATCTCATTCTGTAAGAGTCTCCAGAACCTTCAAGTCTACAAACATAGTAAGAGAATATGTTTACACTGATTGTTGAGTGTGTGTGTGTGTGTGTGTGTGTGCGACAGCATGTGTGTATATGCACACGTGCTGGGGAATGCTCTTCTCAGGATATGCTCAGGAGGCCTGGGACCCCCATTAGTGATTCTCAGTCAGCTGGGCTATCAGTTCAATGTGAGGATGTAGGGCTACTCAGGCTCTCAAGACACCATGTGGGCTCAGGGGCCTCCAGGGCAGCACCGAGCAATGTATGGGGAACCATGTGGTGCCAGGGATCCAAGTCTGGTAGATCACATGCCAAGCATGTGTCTTAGCCCTTGCACTATCTCTCCAGCCCTGATAAAGTTTTTTTTATCTTATCTGCAAAATCTTACAATTTTTGAAAATCCAGACTTTTTGTAACTATCAAATAAATTCAACTGACTACGTATACTTTCCTCCCACAGAAAAAATGATGTTAGAAAAGGAAATTAGGTGCCAGGAATTGGATGTTAAAAATGCATTATTAAAAAAAATACATCATAATGCTTTATAACTAGTTGCAGTGCACCAAGCTCTTTACCTACATTGTTCATTAGTCTCCTTCGCCATCTTTTTTCCACCCCTCCTATATATCTCCAGTCCTATCTTCTTGCTGCACTTCACCTTGGAGAACATATTTCTTCCATCCTTTCAGCAATAATGATGAATTCATCAATATCAGATACCAAACTATTATCCTCTCAGCACATTTGCAGGGATTGTCTGGGAGTCTCTGATCTCTTCATAGATAAAGGGATCTTCATTAATACAATAAGATCCGGCCATCAAGAACCAACACTAACCCTTCTCTACACAGGAATTGTCTGATCTCCAGTCAGATATACATTCCTTTATTTGTGGTTCCATGGACTCTTGTATGCATACTCAGTGTAGCACTTAACACCAATCTCTCAAAAATCACAATTATGTATATGGCTATCACCTGTATCAGGTAAAAGGCACAGGTGTGTGAAACATGAGTTTTTGCTAAGTTTAAACTTTTCTTTCATCACATCATTTTGGATCTCTCATTTGTGAATTGGAAATATAGATATATTGTGTCACTAATATGAGATTATTTTTTATGCTACTAAAAAGGCAGAAGCTGCCAGGAACAAAACATTTGCTCTGAATCTTGAGGGCACAGATAATATCTCCTCTAGGATTTTGTTACATTAGTAGCTCTACATTAGTAGAGCCCCTGGTCAAATCCAAATTAGCTCAGAAGAGAAACACTCCAGACCCACAGCGGCACTGCTCGGCCCCACATGGAACAGCCCATGGAGTTCCGGAGGGCAGTAAATGACTCAGCCAGCCCCTGGCCGAGGCCAACATAGCTCGGAAAAGAGACACTCCAGACCCACAGCTGTGCTGGCATGCAGCCGCTCTGCGCCAGTCTTAAACAATAATGGAAGTTAGGACCAGGTCCTTCCCAGGATCTTTCACATTTATACACTATATACAGTCTAGATGGCCTGTCATCCCAATAGAGCCTAGCAAGAAGCCAGAGGAACCCCCACACCATGACGGCAGTCATTCTCAACATCCGGACGCCACAGCTCCTCAAAGCTCCACCCAAGAGAAAAGCTGATCTCTCCCAGTTGTGGTTCATCAGCGAGAGCCTACTACTGAGAGTGAAACACCCACATGGCAGAGCCTGGCAAGCTACCCATGTTGTATTTGATTTGTCAAAAACCAGTAACAATTACAGATCTCATTCCTATGACCTGAAGGAATGGTTTGAGGCTCTTTGTGTTCCTGGACTGAGCAGATGCCCTTGGGCTACACTAGCTTGTGACAGGACATATGGAGATGTTACTGGTGCCCACTCGAGCAAATCAATGAATAAAGGGAAGATAATGATACAAGTGAAGTGATAGGAGTAACTTACATTTGAAAAGCTCTTTGCTTGAGACCCAACACACTTTTGTGAAATGAAAACTAAGAGGCATTCATTCATTATTAAAGCATTCTGCTAGAGGGTGTTTTTTAGATGAGAACTTTTAGAAGTCATTGGCAAATTCTTAGTTTTACTATTTCTAAACAACTCTTAGGATTACAAAATAAAGCAGAAATAACACTCCTTTCTGACCACAAGGTTAGTTTCAATGAAGATCACTGATAGTAGCTGCTGAAAAACATAAGAAAGTGACTGTTTCTCAAAAGATGCCTGCACCATCACAAGATCATTGAAGAAGTCACAGCAGTATCTATGTCAGCATGCTGCAAAGAAATGTCCCCTTGAGACTGAGTTTATGTTTTTGTTCTTTTGAAATCTTGATATATTCTTCTAGTGAGTTTGGGGGCTAGGAATCAAACCCTGGTCAGTCATGTGGAAGGCCAGTGCCCTACCCGCTGTACTATCACTCCACTGACTCCTATAGTGAGTTTTAACTAACAGGCTAAGACCTTAATAGGAATTTTTTTACTGAAAGGATCAAGCTGCTTTTCCCTTCTCCTTGCCTCCCCTTCATTTCCTTTCTCTCTCTTTCTTTCTCTCTCTCTCTCCCTCTCTCTCCTCTCAAGCTGGGCAGGTGACCCTAGGGACATTACTAGTTTGGACAACTAGTCTGGTCGATTCAATGCAAAGGTCCAGTGCGCCAACCCCCAGTTCTAGTAAGGTCCATGAGGGCTAGAAGGGGAAGCAGCAAGGGTTAGGGTGAGGATGCTTCACCCTGATCTCTGGCTTGTCTCCTGGGCCCAAGATGCCTCTTTTCCTAACCAACCATTATTTGTGTCTTCCTATGGTAATAGGTACTCAAATGACCTGTTCTATACTTCTGATGTCTCTGCGCCTCCCGCAAAATTAACTCAGGAAAATATATTTTATCCAACCAGATCGAAAAACACTACTGCGGCATTGTATGTCCCTTCTACTTTCTCTCTGTGTATGAAAGAGACCTAGGAAATCTCAAAAACAAACTTAAATCTATTTGTTGGAGTACCAATACAGAATGCTTAGCGATTTTAACATAAAAACCAGAAAATGCCTAATTACCTTCATAATGATGTATTCATATCACTATGTGTTCACATCACTATTAGAGAAAAAGAACTTAGAATTGACTGAGATAGAAGGTGCCACAGATTAGGAACTGGCAGGTCACATGTGGCCCATCTATTTTCTCTGCATGTTCCTAACAGTTTTTAAGGAAACTCTTTAAAGGTTTTTGTTTGTTTGTTTGTTTGTTTGCTTGTTTTTTTGCTTTTTTGGGCCACACCCGGTGATGCTCAAGAGTTACTCCTGGCTCTGCTCTCAGGAATCACTCCTGGAGGCACTCAGAGGACCATATGGGATGCTGGAGGTTGAACCCAGGTTGGCCACGCAAGGCAAATGCCCTACCCACTGTGCTATCGCCCCGGCCCCCTTTTAAAAGCTTTTAAAACAGCAGTTTAAAAAATCTAGAAGACTGCCTCCTTGAAAAATCAGAAGCGTTATTAGAGTTGGAGTGGCAATAACCACCTACACTTTGGGTAAGAGCGAGCACCTTAACAAGGATGTGTATGGTCCAGGGGCCATAATTCACACCCCTCTATCCCAGTCCTATCTCCAGTAAAACCCACTTTATACCATAATTTCACCTGACAGACCCCAGTAGAGTGGAAATGCAGACACAGGACTTTTTTTTTTTCAGAATCTGAATCTAAAAACAGTTTTTCCTTGTCCACTAGCTCTGTGACCTTCAACGTTCTGACTTCCATGTCCCTCCACTCTAAATTGAAGAACATTCCTTGACCACGTAAGATCATTGAAGAGATTTTTTTAAAAAGAAAAAAGAACAGAAGCACTTTATAAAATGGAATGTAGAATGTTTATCATCTTCATTTCCCAGTTTCTGTAAGTGCCATAAAACTCACTCTTCCTACCTCAGCTACTACTAGCTTTGTGATCCTTATATTATTATACTCAACTGACAGCTAAAAGTCCACATTCAAATCATTAGATATAGCTCCTTGTCTCATTTAAGAAGTAGAAAAGAGAACCAAATTTCCAAGCAGAACAAAATAAATTTTTTGAATGCTAGTAGACCTTCACTAGGTCATGTACGTTTGTGGCGAATCAGCATCAAATTAGTGCAAAAGGTGATTACTGGATGGTGAACTCACAAAGGTGGTGTTACACAAGTTCACTTATTTGGGACCGGAGGCCTCAGGTGACAGCCCAGTTATTTGGGGCTCCTGTGAGATATGGATGCTGACATCCCTTAGGGCCCCAGTGCTCCAGCAAAGGATCCAGTTCAGAAAAGGTCAACAGGATCCATAAAGCATCCTCTATGCCATCTTTGCTCTACATTTTAACATAAGCACTAACGATTTAGAATCTCGAATATTAAGCTAAGGCACATACTTTTCTTCTCTATATATTTACAGATCTATATAGGCACGGGTCCAAATAGAATCAGTGAAACTTGAATGACAACAGAATCTTCTTTAGAAATGGCAAAAGTGGGGCTGGAGTGATAGCACAGTGGGTAGGGTGTTTGCCTTTCACATGGCCAACCTGGGTTCGATCCACAGCAGCCCATATGGTCCTCCCTGAGCATCGCCAGGAGTAATTCCTGAGCAAAGAGCCAGGAGTAATCCTGAGCGTTGCCAATTGTGACCCAAAAAAGGAAAAGAAAAGCCTCAGATAAATAAAGGTTTAGAAATGGCCAAAAAGTGCAGAAAACTGCACTTACACAATGATGCGGTAGATACAGAACGTTAGCAAAGATGTACACCACGAACGCTAGCCCATTACATTGGGGATTCATATTTATTCCTATGCAGGTCATTTTACAACATCCACCCTCGTGTGAGGAACACAATGAATTCATCTTCTACTCTTAAGGGTAAGAGACTCATGCCTGAGGAACTGCAACATATAAAGTGAAAACCCGAGAGAAAGAAGAGATTTTAATACAAGACCATTTCCTTTACAATCTTACTAAAATCAAGAGTAATTCATCATCGTTCAATACACAATTCATTGGGAGGAAAAATGCACCTGCCAAATCCTTTGTAAAGCATTACCATCTAGTGCAATTACCGCTTTTCTTGAAGTTGAATGAAACAGTCACCGAAATGCAGATTAACAAATGCCGAAATACCACATGGTCCTCCCGGTGTACATTTTAATCACAGAACAATAAATTAAGATAGATAAGATCATTTAGAAACCAATTCTTGCCATTGGTGTCCCAAAGCTGGTGTTTAAGCAAGTCTCCTTGGCAACCCGGAGCACAGTACATTCTCAGTTGGGGGCAGGGAGGTGGCGGGTGCGACTCTGCGGTGGGAGCATAAGTAACCCGAGTAGTATTTGCTCCCGCTCCAAGAGCTGCAGGGACTGCATTGCCTGTGACATGCCAACTCTGGTCTCGCCCCCCACTGGCACACCAGCAGCCTCCCACCCTCTCCCTCCGGGCTGCAGTCACCGACCCCGAAGCGGATAGGAGAGACAGGCTTACCCGACGGGGTGCGCGGTGTGCCGGGGTGGGTACCAGAGGCGGTAGCGCGGGCACCGGGCGCTTCCCGATGCACAAGGGCTCGGCTTCGCCCCGCGACGGGGAGGTTAAGAGACACCGCAGGAGTTTCGCTCTAGGGGCTTGGGGATGCAGTTGTGAAGAGCGAGCGCGCTAGCGTGTGCGCGCGCGACCGCTGTGTGTGTGTGTGTGTGTGTGTGTGTGTGTGAGTGAGAGAGAGAGAGAGAGAGAGAGAGAAGAGAGAGAGACAGACAGACGCCTGAGAGAGAGAGAGAGAGAGAGAGAGAGAGAGAGAGAGAGAGAGAGAGAGAGAGAGAGAGAGAGAGAGAGAGAGAGAGAGAGAGAGAGAGAGAGAGAGAGACGGCTGCTCGCTCTCGGGGCCTCCGGCGGGGAAACTGTTTCCTAGTAAATAAAGGCAGCAGCCGGCACTCCAGGTGGCGCGCAGGGCTCGAGGCGCCTGGGGCGGCAGCGTCTGCTGCAGACGCACCTTGGCGGACCCCGGGGCGGGCTCAGCCGGGGAAGCGGCTCCGCCCTCTCCCGCCCCCGGCGAGCCCGCGCGCGCGTCCCCCGCCCTCCACCGCCGCCGGGGACGCGCGCACGCTGCGCGGCCCCCTCCGCTCGCCCCCCGCGAGTCGGAGCGCGCGCCCGCCCTCCCCGGAAGTCCTCCTCCGCCTCCGCGCTGCCCCTGGCATTCTCTGTGCACCCGCTTCGCTGGCTGTGCTGAGCCTCGCCTAGGACCGACCTGCAGTCTCAGCTGCGTCCTCTCCCAGCACAACCGAGACCCCGGCGCTGGTGCCCGGATTCCCCTTCCCCGGACTGGCGAGCAAACCTGCAGCAACTAACTCTGACGACACTGGCTCTGTGTCGCTCTTCGGAACTGACTAACTTACAAAGTTTAAGTGGCTTTGATTTCTAATGGCCCATTTTACAGAATCTGTATCACGATGCTTCTCAAGATAGTAACACTTTATGGTAGTGTTGAGAAACGTTTTTTGGGATACCGTTAAGAAATGACAGGGGCATCTAATTCGCGTATCAGTGGATGGACATGGAGAGTATCATGCTAAGTGAAATGAGAGAGAGAGAGAGAGAGAGGGGAGGGAGAGAGAGAGAGAGAGAGAGAGAGAGAGAGAGAGAGAGAGAGAGAGAATGATTGGACTCATTCGTGGGATTAAGGGAACAAACAGTATGAGACTAATGCCCAAGGATAGTGGGAACAAGGGCCAAGAGGAACCGTCCACTGTTGAAAGCTTGCCACAAGTGGGGGCTGGGGTGGGGAGCTGGGACGGCAGCTAGGATAGACAAGAGACCACTATGCCAAAGATCCTCGAAAATGATCACTCTGGACAAGCAGGTAAAGAGACAAAACTGATGGCCTTTCAGTACTTTATTGCAAACCATAATCCTCAAAAGGAGAGAGAGAAGGAAGAAGGAGGAGGAAGAAAACAAAGATTGATGTAGGAAATGTACACGAGTGAAGGGATAGTGATGGAACACTGTTTGACTAAAACTCAATCAAGAAAAACTTTGTAATGGTCTATCTCATGGTGGTTCAATTAAAATATATATATTAAAAACAAAGGGGGAAGAAATGACAGGGGGCAAGTACTGGAAATGTACTATCTTGGGATTAGTTAAAGTCCAAAACCAAAGAATGAGGAAGGCGTTTGTTACAATCATTTTCTGATTAAAAGTGAACCCCCAGAACCCCAAGTTTCAATGGCAGGGACTGGCTCACTTTAGTGTTACTTGTGATTCATTCATGGCTCGCCTCTGTAAAACATGCTGAAAGACACAATGAAACCAAGTGAAGAGTTTAAAGAGGCAAAAAATACTCCATATTGCACTTTTGAATGGAAGACTTGATTACTGGATATGCTGTTAAGCAGCAACCAGGTAGGTGCAGAATGAAACTCTGAAATGGAATTTACTGTTTTGTAGGTTGGTAGTTCTATGGCAAGGATGAGATTTCATAGACTATAAAATCCCGTATACTAGAGTCATGTGTGACCATACTTGGCCTAGGATGCTTGTCCTTATCATTTTTGAGGTGTGTTTATTCTTCTCATTAGCCTCTACTCAACCAATTGGACAATTTTTGACCTTCATTGACCTTCACACCCGCAGGTTTTCAGAACCGATTTTTCCCACAGTCCATACACCTTCCCTTTTGGTTGGCACTGACCAACTCCAGTATTCCATTTCCAGAATCTTGATATTTGAGCCTTAGGGTTCTGTAAATTTATTCATCTAAAGGACCCTAAATATCAAGATGGGAGCATGGAAGGAACAACTAAGTGCTAAGCTAGGCATAGTATCGTTCTTTCAAATGGCTCATAAGCAATTTTATATATTTGCTATTTTATACCAGAATATCAAATGCCAAACTTGTCTGAGCTTAAAATACAGATAACGACTGGTTTCAATAAACAAGAATTCTTCTTGAAGGTTCATAATGGAGTTGTGACTAAAGTGACCATACTTAAAATTTGTAAAACAGGGGCCAGAGTCATAATCCAAGAGGTAGCACATTTGCCTTGTATGTGACTGACTGGCACCCCGTATGGTTCCCCAAACTTGCCAGGAGTGATACTGCGCCATAGACCCCAAAGTTTATAACCTCATGGAGCCCGAAGAGATAATATAATGGGTAAGGTGCTTGCCTTGCACTGGGTTTCGTCCTCGGCATCTCATATGGCCCACTCAGCATTGCCAGTATAGTCAGGAATAAACCCTGATTCTCCATGTATAGCCCAAAAAAGAAAAAAAATTGTAAAACCATCTAGTATATCGGATTAATTGCTTAGAATATATGTTATTCATTAAAAACGAATTAGTAAAAGCAAAGAATATAACTACAAAGGAAAAGCACTTATGCCACCAAGAAACTGTATGTGATTGTAGAAAATGTTCTTATTTATTCAGGTTAGGTCTCCTTGTTCATCCTTGTCTTTCTGTTGTAACGCAATGCCTATCACATATGAGGCTTAACAAATAGTGCTGGCACAGAGATATTAAAGATTAAATTAGAAAAAATTCTGGTTGGAGAGAAAGTATAGTGAATAATGTGCTTGCTTGCACCTAGCTAGCCCTGGTCGATCATTGGTATCACATATGGGTTTTTTTCTTTTTCTTTTCTTTTTCTTTTTTTTTTTTTTGCTTTTTTGGGTCACACCCAGCGATGCTCAGGGGTTACTCCTGGCTCTGCACTCAGGAATTACTCCTGGCAGACATATGGTTTTGATTCAGCCCCACCAGGAGTGATCCCTGAGTGCAGAGCCAGAAGTAAGCTCTGAGCTCTGTGCGCTGGACCACCCCTTTTAATTTTAATGTCTAGTAAAATGTCCACTTCAGAGAGGGCATTTTTTTCTCCTAAATGACTCCTTAAGATTGATTTAAAGTTAAATTTTCACTTCACTGTCACTGTATCACTGTTTTCCCGTTCATCATCGATTTGCTCGAGCGGGCACCAGTAACATCTCCATATGTCCTGTCTCATGCAAGTAGAGCCCAAGGGCACCTGCTTGCTCCAAGAACATAAAGAGCCTCAAAGCATTCCATCAGGTCATGGGAATGAGGTCTGTAATTGTTACTGGTATCTAGCATATCAAATACGACACGGGTAGCTTGCCAGGCTCTGCCGTGCGGGTAGCATACTCTTGTAGTCATCTCAAAATCCAGCATTTACTGATGAACTGTGCGCGCTGCAAGCGGCCGTGCAATCTGGGCTGTGATAGGCTGATCTGCTGGGTGGAGTTCTGACAAGGGGGAAGTCCGGATGTGGAAAATGGAGGTCCTCATGGAGTGGCGGGGGGGGGGGTCATCTGGCTATCTGGCTTGTTGTGAGGCTCTGCTGGGGTGGCGGGCCAGGGCTAGAACCTGCCATCCCTCCCAGGCGCCTCATGAGCGAGCGGCTGGGCACAGTGGAGAGCCAGTAGCAGCTCTGCCCCAGGTCTGTCTCTGGATTAAATTTTTAAATTTTCACTTAAAAATATAATTTCCCTGAAAGGTGGGGTTTGTTAGCCATCAAAATTCAATACAAACATGTATTCCAGTATGCCTTGCTATTAAAAGAGCAAATACATTTTATGTGCTATTTCACTCTGATATATCGCTGTATTTCACTCTGATATACCACTTATTTCATTCTGAGATACTACTTCCTTATTTTAAGAAAATAGCTTAAAGCAGTGTTGAGACGCTGTGCTCTGGAATGTTGCTCTCTTGTGCAATTTCTTTATTTTTGAGCCCTTAAGAATGTGCCTGTGAAAAAAAAATAAATAAATAAATAAATAAAAATTAAAAAAAAAAGAATGTGTCTGTGGGTGCGCCTGGGGAAGCTGGAACTCCGCTTTCCCCCGGCTAAGCTGACCATGGAGCTCCCGGGAGGACAGATGGGTTTTGGAAGTGGGCCCATCACCTCCGGGGGTCCCCGAAGCAGCCGGATGAGACTCGCCCACCACACTAGCCACCATCTGCGCTGTCCGGACCCTGAGATACTACCTCACCACCAGATTAACAGAGCAAAACCAGTTTGAGCCCAGGTCCAGCGGCCGCAAGCGCCGCGCGATCCACCAAAATAGTGGAAACAGTAATATCCTTTAATCCACTGCATTCCAGGATGTGCAGGAAAGTTTGGCCAGAGGGAGAGATAGAGAGGAGAGAGAAGACATACAGAACCCCCCGCCAAGTAGTTGAGGTGTGGGAGGGGGAGGGAGGTGGGGACATTGGTGCTGGGAGTTGGGTTTGGGTGGAGGGATGGGTGTTGGAACACTGTGGAACCAGAACTCTGCATGAGCATCTTGCAATTGTATGTCTAAAATGGTGTAATAAAATTTGGGGGGGAAAATGTAAATGTTAAGAAAATTAAATATTTAAAAATTTTAATTAAAACATTTTCTCTATTTAAAAAAAAAGAAAAAGAAGAATGTGTCTGTGGGGCCGGAGCGATAGCACAATGGGTAGGGGCATTTGCCTTGCAAGCGGCCCACCCGGGTTCGATCCTCGGCATCCCATGTACCCTGTGGGTACATCCCTGACCAAAGAGCCAGGGAAGTAACCCCTGAGCGTCGCCAGGTGTGACCCAAAAAGAAAAAAAAAGAATGTGTCTGTGTAATCAGATATAGGACTCTAATGTAGGGTAATGTCAATAAACGGGTAATGTTCATTTGAAGCTAGCGGTAATATATGAGGTAAGCTAAGGAAGACAAAATGAAGCACAAGTCCTTCACTGTGAGGTAAGACAAAAGCACTCCAGCCAATTAAAGTAAAAAGAACCTGATAACAGGAGCTCTCACAGCTGACCGGAAGCC
Organism: Cryptotis parvus; assembly: GCA_021461705.1. Lineage (NCBI taxonomy): Eukaryota > Metazoa > Chordata > Mammalia > Eulipotyphla > Soricidae > Cryptotis > Cryptotis parvus. Next base: position 32,721 of record JAJIBD010008066.1, read on the forward strand.
TTGCCTCTGTCAGTCGCTGGCAGATGTCACTGCAACTCTGGGGGTCCCCCTGCAGTCCAGTCCTGCAGTGGCGGCAGGATAAGCCGGACTAGGGATGTTGTGATCAGGTATCAACTTCTGGAATAAGGAACCCCAACCTATTGATCTTTGTTATTGCCAGTTACACCCCAGTTCTCTATTGCCCTAATTTGAAACATTTGTCTGTTTGCTGGGAATCTTAGCTCACAGAGAGGACCTGGATCCATAGTTCAGAATGAAATCTCAGAAAGAGAAGTAGACCCTGGGTGGCTGTAAAATAAACTTTCACCATTGGAAATGGGTGCCAGTGCGAAATGATTTAGGAAAATACTGAAAACCTGTTTTCAGTCATTGTTATGTTAAAGGCCCTGAAATATTTCAGAAAAAAAAACCCTTTTCACAGTCTTAAACAAGTATCCTAAAGTTTGGGCAAGTGTGGTCTTTTTAAAAACAATCCAGTTTACACTAACATATATATGCCAAATACCAGTAACAATTATAAACCTCATTCCCATGACCTGATGGAATGGTTTGAGGCTCTTCATGTTCCTGGAGCAAGCAGATGCCCTTGGGCTCTACTAGCATGAGACAGGACATATGGAGATGTTACTGGTGCCCGCTCGAGCAAATCGATGATGAGCGGGAAGACAGTGATACAGTGATACTGAGAATCATTTTGGAACATTTTAAGGTTTGTAGCTCCCCTCCGCCCACCACTCCCTTTTTGTTATCGACTTGTCAGTGGATCAAGATGTGAAAGCATAGTATAAGTCTAGTATTGTCAAAGCTTTTAAAAACCTGTATGTTAGCAGCTCTGTGACAGTATGAGAATGTTGGGACTCTCTCTAGACAGATCATGTTTCAGCCTAAAACTATATCATTAAAGACAGCTATGCAAAAGTGCCCCCTTTTAATCCAGAACAAACACCTGTCATAACTGCCTGTTCCCATAGCAAATGAGAGGTTGAGTGTTAATAATGTCAGTGTCACGGTTTTCTGTTTCATAGCAGTAGTGACATTAAGGAATCACTGAGCCATATTTCTAATTACTATACTTCTAGAGAGAACAGATCGTTGTTAATTATGCCAAAACCAAAATTAATTTTTGGCTGGTATTCTCTAGGTTTTCAAATGGAAAATACAAAATAACTCTAGCTAACACTCAGCTTATTCAATTACCTGTGGGTACATTTTGTACCTAATTTATCCTACTCATCAGAAGTCAGTATCACTCAAAATTACACTGTGGGAAAAATATTTCCTCATAGTTTTACTAGGGGGAAAATGTTATAGTTAACATTTTTTGATGTCTATATTTCTCTGTCACATCCTCTGGTGCCAATATTGTTGTTGTTTTTCTTGTTTTCGGTTTAATTCAGTCTAATAAGCAAAACTCGCCATGGGTGCTTAGTATTTACTATGCTATAATACCTCTACACATAAAAGTACTTTAATTGCATTACTAAATATGTATAGACAAAATATAAAGAGGATTCCTCATCATTATTAGGGCAAAGCCTTTTTTTGCTTTTTCTATTTTTTATTATTCTGGTTTTTGTCCAGATTCAGAAGTGCTCTTACTTCTGACCCTGTGCTCAGGAATGCAGTGTTTGAGGGTGCTCAGGGGAACATATACAATGCTGGGGATCAAACCGCACTCATCTACATGCTAGGCAAGTGCCTTGCCTGCTGTATTATCTCTCTGGTGCAGGTAAGGAAAATGTATATATACATACATTTTTATTTGCATATTATATATAATATATAATGATATTATATATAATATTTAAATCAGGGTGCAAGGAAAATTACCCCGCACCATCTGTTTCTTGTGAAGTTGGATAAAATAACAAATGGACATCAGATTACTAGAAGAAAAAATAGGTTAATGATAGAAATATGAATGATTTTCAGGGCTAAAAATTCTAAAACAAGGGCTGGAGCAATAGTACAGTGAGTAGGGCGTTTGTCTTGCATGCAGCCAACCCAGGTTCAATCCCGGCATCCCATATGGCTTCTATGAGCACCACCAGGAGTTAATTCCTGAGTGCAGAGGCAGGAGTAACCCTTGAGCATCAATAGGTGTGACCACAAAAGTCAAAGAACTTTTTTTTCTAAAATAAAAGGGGCAATGTCAGGGTCTCAAGCCTGGGCTAAGGAACCTGAGGTATTAAGGAAAAAGAAGAGACTTCACATAAGAAGGAGGTAGAATAAAAATATGAGTTTTTCAGATAGAAAGGAAATGTTCACTCATATCCCTACACCTGGATGGAAAAACTCAAAAACCAGACTATAGGTTGTAAATAGGGAGCAGTGATTGCTTCTTGGAGTAGAAAAAAAAGACCAAAACATTGGAAATGACAGTATCTTACCCGATTAGAAACAGAGTAAAGGGCTTAAGAAAGGCAACACTTCCCTCACCCTCCAAGGCCCTCAATACTAAACCCCAAATAATCTACATTATTTGAGTAATGACCCTAAAGCATCTCAGTTGATTTTAGTCCCCCATACCAAGACAATAGACAATAGAAATATGTCTGCTCTCTCTATATTAGTAAAAGCCTATCTGACCCTTTGAGGGCAATGGTTATCCTACAGTGTAAAAAGTGGGGAAGGAGTGATAGTACAGTGGGAAAGCATTTTCCTGGCATTCGACTGATGTAGGTTTAGATCTCCAGCATCCTGTATGGTTCCCCCATGCACCAGCAGCAGTAATTCCTGCATGCAGAGCCAGGAGTAACCCCTGAGCATTGCTCGATATGACCCCACAAAAAATACAGAAAAAAATTGTAACGCAAATTTCCCCCTTGCTATGATTTGGAGGGGTTTTTTGACACCTTGAACACGTTTAAATTATCTATAAATTTTAATTTCTGTATGTATAAAAAATAATTTCTTTATTTACCAAACACTCCCCCCAACCCCAGCCTGCCCCTATTGCAGGCACATTTTCTTTCTCTTTCTATCTCTCTGTCTCTGTCCCTGTATTTCTCTCTCTCTTCTCTTACACTTTGTGGCTTGCCCTACAGATATTAAACGTTTATGATGTAAATCTCTATGTGTATATTCAATAGTGAGTTCTAGAGTGACATTATAATTCCCCATTGCCCACAACCTCCCCAGTTTGTTGCAACTAAAATGATCATTAGTGTATAAATTTGAAAGATCCTGGGAAGGACCTGGTACTAACTTCCATTATTGTCTAAGATTGTCACATGGCTGCCTACATTCAATGCTCAATTCTAGTCTAGGGTTACCATTTCCAATAATTATTAGCACCATCTACGTTATTAGCCCATTACTATGCCGTGTTGGAGGAGAAACAGGGAGAAGAAACTATAATGAACTTAATGAGAAAGAATTTCATGGGACCTTCATAAATGATCCTAGTACCCTGAAGAAGTGATGAACTTTTTCTCCTAAATGACTCCTTAATATTGATTTAAAGTTAAATTTTCACTTAAAAATATAATTTCCCTAAAGGTGAGGTTTGTTAGCCATCAAAATTCAATACAAACATGTATTCCAGTATGCTTTGCTATTAAAAGAACAAATACATTTTGTGCGCTATTTCACTCATATATTACTGTATTTCACTCTGATATAACACTTATTTCATTCTGAGATACTACTTCCTCCTTATTTAAAAAAATAGCTTAAAGCAGTGTTGAGAAGCTGTGCTCTGGAGTGTTGGTCTCTTGTACAATTTCTTTATTTTTTGAGCCCTTAAGAATGTGTCTGTGGGGCTGGAGCGATAACACAGTGGGTAGGGCTGTGATATTTTCTAACCTCAGCAAAAGACAAAGGAATAGCAAGCAAAGCAGGGAGGAGCACAAGAAGAAGCACCCAGATGCTTCTGTCAACTTTTCAGAGTTTTCTAAGAAGTGCTCAGAGAGGTGGAAGACCATGTCTGCAAAGAGAAAGGAAAATTTGAAGACATGGCAAAGGCCGACAAGGCCCGTTATGAAAGAGAAATTAAAACTTATATCCCTCCTAAAGGGGAAACAAAAAAAAGAAGTTTAAGGATCCCAATGCACCGAAGAGGCCTCCTTCGACCTTTTTCTTGTTTTGTTCTGAGTATCGCCCAAAAATCAAAAGAGAGCATCCTGACCATTGGTGATGTTGCAAAGAAACTGGGAGAGATGTGGAACAACACTGCTGCTGATGACAAGCAGCCTTATGAGAAGAAGGCGGCCAAGCTGAAGGAGAAATACCAAAAGGATATTGCTGCATGCTGAGCTAAAGGAAAGCCCAATGTGGCCAAAAAGGTAGTTATTAAAGCTGAAAAGAGCAAGAAAAAAGAAGGAAGAGGAGGAAGATGAAGATGATGAAGAGGATGAGGAAGAAGAGGAAGATGAAGAAGAAGATGATGATGATGATGAATAAATCAGTTCTAGCGCAGTTTTTTTTTCTTGTCTATAAAGCATTTAACCCCCCCTGTACACAACTCACTCCTTTTAAAGAGAAAAAAATGAAATGTAAGGCTGTGTAAGATTTGTTTTTAAACTGTACAGTGTCTTTTTTTGTATAGTTAACACACTACAGAATGTGTCTTTAGATAGCCCTGTCCCGGTGGTATTTTCTATAGCCACTAACCTTGTCTGGTACAGTATGGGGGTTGTAAATTGGCGTATAAATTTAAAGCAGGTTCTTGTTGGTGCACAGCAAAAATTAGTTATATATGGGGATGGTAGTTGTTTTTCATCTTCAGTTGTCTCTGATGCAGCTTATACGAAATAATTGTTGTTCTGTTAACTGAATACCACTCTGTAATTGCGAAAGAAAAAAAGTTGCAGCTGTTTTCTTGACATTCTGAATGCTTCTAAGTAAATACAATTAAAAAAAAAAGATCATGATGAGGAATAGTGAAATTTCCTAACATGCTTCAGTCTTATGCCTGGCTTTGTGCTCAGGGATCACTCCTGCTAGTGCTCCGGGGACCATATAGAATGCCAGGGGTCAGATGTGAGTTATGCACATGCAGGGCAAGTAACCTATCTGCTGTACTGTCTCTCCAGCCTAACAACTGGATTGATGCCATAATATAGACTTTTTGTCTCCATCTTTTGACTTCTGCCTCTTCCATTTTCTCCTGTCCTCTCTCTCTAATTTATTACTAAGCAGTCATAAGTAGTATTTTACATAAACTTTTGTACTTTCACTCAAAAATTGCCCCAAATACTTCCTATATGTTGCATAAAAATAAAATATTGGATCCGAGTGGTAGTACAGTGGGTAGGACGTTTGCCTTTGTGTGGTTGACCTGCTTCAATCTCCAGCATCCCATATGGTTCCTCAAGCACCACCAAGGGTAATTCCTGAGTGCAGAGCCAGATGTAGCCCCTGAGGATTACTGGGTGTGACCCAAAAAGACAAAATAAGCAAATAAATAAATACTGATACACTGCAATTCATAATATTCATACTCATTTACATTCTCACATTCTTTTTTCCCCTTAATTTTTATTATACCACTGTGAGATATACAAGGATGTTCACAATTGGGCCTCTGCCATACAGTGTTCCAGCACCCATCCCTCCACCAGTGCCCTATTCCCACCACCAACATCCATATAACAGCTGTGTATTATCTCTATTTTTTAAGTGGAGAATTAAAGAATTTAATTTTTTTCAAATTTTATTACACCACTTTTAGACATACAATTGCAAAATGCTCATGTAGACTTATGGTTCTACAGTGTTCCAACACCCATCCCTCCACCCGAACCCATCTCCCATCACCAATGTCCCCACCTCCATCCCCCTCCCACACCTCAACTACTTGGCCAGTTCTGTATGTCTTTTCTCTCCTCTCTATCTTTCCCTCCCGCCTAACTTTCCTACACATCGTAGAATGCAGTACATTAAAGGACATAACTGTTTCCACTAGTTTGATGGACCAACTTAGGGTCAGCGTCTGGACAGCAAAGGTGGCGGCTAGTGTGGTGGGCGAGTTTCATCCGGCTGCTTCCGGGACCCCCCAGAGAGGTGATGGGCCCACTCCCAAAACCCATCTATCCTCCTGGGAGCCCCATGGTCAGCCGAGCCTGGGGAAAGTCGAGTTCCAGCTTCCCCAGCCACGTTTGAATCTCTGCATGTTATGGCTGGTCGCCCCAGGGCAGCCAAGAATTTAAATTTTCTTTTATCATTTCTCTCCTGATTCATTGCTTCTTTAAAGCCTATCTCCAGTGGAATCCCGAATTACTATTTTAAAACAAATTAAAATGAAAGTTCTTTTTAATTACACAAATTCTCTTAAAAAGTAATGAATCACTTTTGGACGTATATCTCAGAAACCCTGTTCAGGATATTTTCTCTCTTATATTTAAGCCACCTATCATTAAATTTTAATTTCACATTTCAAAATACATCAAAATTTAGTTTCTATTTTTAGAACTATGCGTAGGATCAATTTTTACAGAAGGTTCATCACTATTTTACAGTAGTATAATGTAGGTTAATGTACCTGACACTTCTAAAATTCTGCCACCACTGTAATGTATGAACTCAAGCATGCCATTAAGAAGAAAAAAAGAGATGAATTCCATTCATTAAAATCATCCTTTCATTAAGACTTAATTAATGTTTCCCAAGTTACATCAGCCTAAAGGTAAAATAGGTAATAAAAATGATCAAAAATAATGAAGGTATGTCTTCAGTTTGAATCTATTTAACAAAAACCAACTTGCCATCACACTTGATGGTGTATAAAAGGTATTTTACTAGGGACCTCTGCTCTGTTGCGTCACCTACTTGTCCATGATAGAATAATAGGTAGCCCTCTGGCTGCAACTACAGACATCCTTGTTGTAATGTGCATTAAGCAATAATAGTTCTTTTTTTTCTTTTTTGGGTCACACCCGGCAATGCTCAAGGGTTACTCCTGGCCCTTTGCTCAGAAATAACTCCTGGCGGTGCTAGGGGTATCTAAGCACTAGCACCCCTAGCACCTATATCTATATGGGATGCCGGGATTGAACCCTGGTCAGCTGTATGCAAGGCAAACGCCATACCTGCTGGACTATCACTCCGGACTCCAAATCTTTTCTTAAATTACTTTCCCCCTGTAGCTATTTTGTTCAAATCTTCCCCAATAATTTTTAGCGATTTGGAGACGATCACTGGCCTAGAACCGTTACTGACTGGATCCCATGGGACGCCAAAAGATCACATGGCCACCCACCTACAAGATGGTCAGACTTCTTCGTAAAGACCCTGAACGAACAGTTTGAGGCTCTTCGTATTCCTGAAGCAAGCCGATGCCATTGGGCTATACTGGCATGTGATAGGGTCAAATAGAAACATTACTGGCGCCTGCTCGAGCAAATCGAAGAATAACGGATGTCAAGTGATCAAGTGATTTTTTTAGCCGAAAACAAATGCTCCCCAAAAAATATAATGGAGGCATTATTATTATTCATGCCCTGAGAGAAAGATGCCCATGAGACCCAGAAAATAGATCCAAGGATACTACCAAATACTTTGCAATTCACAGGAGAGCATCACAAATTGGCAACGCAGAAAAGCCTTCTCCTGACAGGTTTCTGAGAGCTTTGCTTCAGGATAATCTGATCAGAAGAAGATATTCTCTTCTCAAACATCACCACTCTTCTGGTACCAGGCTCAGCAGGGTCCCCAACAGTATTGGAGTTTAGCAAAGTCCCCGGCTGTGTCTGGGGCCGACAACTGTTCCTCTCAATTGATATATAATGGAACAAAGACCATAGGTTCTTGGAAGTCTCCTTTTAGTCTGTCTTCTCTCACTCCTCACTTCACCTCACTCCAAGAACTTTCTCTCTCTCTCTCTCTCTCTCTCTCTCTCTCTCTCTCTCTCTCTCTCTCTCTCTCCTCCAACTGGCCCCCTGTTTCTCTCCTAGCAAGCTGTCAGCAGGCAAAGTCCCACTCTCTCTTCCAACAGTTCACCCCCACCCCTCCCCAGGATTCTCCCCTAGGGCCCTTTTTATAGCTGCTCAGAATCCTGGTCTATTTTGCTTTAAGCAGTTCTCTTAACTCACCTACAGGAGGTTATCCAACATTCTGGTACTTTATTTGTTTTGTTGTTTTTGCTTTTGGGGTCACACTTGGCAATGCTCAGGAGTTGCTCCTGACTCTGCACTCAGGAATTACTCCTAGCGGTGCTCAGGGGACCATATGGGATGCCTGGGATCAAACCAGGTCAGCCATGTGCAAGGCAAATGCCCTCCCCGCTGGGCTATCGCTCCGCCCCCATTCTGGTACTTTAAAATTTAATATGTTCCCGCTTCTCCTTCCCTTATTATAATGTGATCCCTGCAATATCAAAGGTTAGAATTCCTCCTCTTTAGAGAGTAGAGGATTATTTGACTCATTGACAAAGAAATGATTGTCCTTTTAGGGACATTCTGTTGTCACCATCCTTCTCTTGCTCCATCCCTCAGATTCCGACTGATGCCTCCAAGAGGCATAGAACAGGGGTCAGCTTAGTCAGGCAACAGATTTCAAAAGGATGTTTTCCTACTTTAACTCAAAGTAAGGAAATAGGAATTTTTTTTCTTGGCTGAAGACTGTAACTAAAATCAGAGACTTAGAGGGGAATAACACTAGCTTGAGATAGAGTGTCACGTGGAGAGGAAAAAAGAGGAAAGCAAACAAGGAGAGGAGAGGAAGTACAGGGAGAAGTTTTGATTCTTTAGTCATACTGTTCGCACCAAAGTGGGATTTTCTGTGCTGTTGGGTTCTTGAGAAGTGTAAGAAAGATTTGCATACAAAACTTGGAATATTGAAAGTTAGTTTAATGTACAGAACAAGCAGATGGCTCCAGGGCCCTCCCCAGATAATCCAGCCCTCTGTTGTACCTGAACAGCATCACGAGTCCTGTCACTGGTGCTGTTCCATCCCATAAACAACTTCTCTTTCCTGTCCCTTGCAGTCTACTCGTGCCTCCATGCACCATGGCCAGGTACTGTCCCTGTGCTGCTCTCTCTGTCCCCTGTAAGCTTTCCTAGTCCCCGGCCATGGCCACATGCTCATGGATGAATCCCTGTGCTCTTTAGCTGTCACTGGGCCTCCCAACTGTACCGCAGCAATTCCTGCCATTCTGTACTGGCTCTCCTAGTCTCTGGCCACGGCCCCGTGCACATGGGTGAGACTCCTGTGCTCAGCACCTTGTCATTACTTGGACATCTGAGCCCTGCCTGTACCTGAGCCATCCTGGGCACCAGAGTCTTCCCTGTTCCTGCCCCTGCCAGGCCCTGTGTGGCCCACCTGTACTGGGCCCTGTGTCTGGGCATGCAGCCCTGCCTGTTCTGGAGAGAGAGAGTCCAGAGAATGTGAAGAGAGAGAGAGAGAGAGAGAGAGAGAGAGAGAGAGAGCGAGAGGGAAGGAGATGGAGGGAGAGGGAGAGAGAGAGAGAAGGGGGCTGAGGGCTTCCTTTCATCTATAGTCAAATCCCACTTTCAGTCATCCCATTCTGCATTCTGATTGGCTACCTGTCCAGGGGCAGTGATTTAAAGTGATCAGTACTCTTCACCTTAACTCCTGATGTATCAATAGGAACGCCAAGTCCAGTTTTACCCTCATAGTTCCCACCATTTGATTTGGTATATATTAAATATGTCATCTTCTGTTTAAACTAGACTAATTAAGGGTGTTTTTTAAAATGATATTCAGCAGAAAGATCTTGACTAATATATGTAGCATCCAAATATTGGAGAGGTACACAAGGAGGAACACTAGGCACTTCCTAGAGTGCAGCCCACCTGTCTGGATCACCAGCACCTCCAGGAGTGAACCCTGAGCACTGCCAGAAAAATCAAAACAAAACAAAGAATCTTTGCATTTCTGTATAGCAGTATAGGAATGATGCCGGTCAGGCGGAAGTGGACGGACAGGTCTCTGCTCATTGGCGATTTCCAGGTTCTTCAAGAGTGAAAATAGTGAGTTAATAAAGATGCTCAGACTCAGAGTTGAAAGGTAGAAAAGTTTATTGGAAAGTGAAAAAGAAAAAAAGTTCCTCCCATGTGGGGAGGAACTTAGTATAAGACTAAGTTAACTATGGCTCTTTGTTTGGGGTTTTTAATAGGAAAACCAGGTCTGGTGTTACAGGGAATGCGGAGAAGTTAAAGATAAGAGTTTTCCTGTAGAACCTTTTAAACGGAAATTGGGCTCTTGGTAAATGTTACAGAGGATGCAAGGATCTAACAGATCCTTGTCTGACCATTTTTGCCTTAGGTATTCCCCATTATCTTAGCCTTCCAGTGAGCTAAACTCTGGGGTAGAATTTTTTGATGGACAATTGTTAACTCTCTATTTATCAGGAAAAGCCCATGAATTTGCAGGAAGTCAAAAATGGAGGACAGGAAAGCCAAAACCTGGCCTGCTCAGAACAGCTGGTGAGGGTAAACTGAGGCTTCCTCTTTCAGGAACACATATAAGATTCATCTTAAATAAAATGCACAGGGGTTCTGGCGTTTCAATTATGTTTTTATTCTAGATGAGTATCTCATCTCACAACAATTCATTGGTTTATACATTGTTGTTTTAATGGGAAAACTTATTTTATGATGACCAGAAATACACCAGCAATTTCAGGGAATTTAAAGGAAATTGAAACAGTATCTGACCTGGGTTGTAAATAATAGTTTTATTTAAAAACTGGGTGGTTCAAGCGGAAAACGTGCCTACGTTTGAATCCCTTTGTACCCATCCCTTATACCCATCCTGTCCAGTAGCTGAGCACCAACCGATTTGGCTCTGGACCCCTGAGCACTGCTATATTTGATTCCAATAACAAATGGATTTTATTTAAACAAATATACATAAGGAAATACTTCTCCTCTACCTCCCTCATGTTCTGTAATTGAAGCCTATACATGAACCTCACATGAGACTGAATAACAAGAAAAGTCATATGAACTCATTTCTTATAGCATTTTTACTTTTATGCACACATACTATTCTTTATTTAAAAAAGACAAATGCCCAACAAAATGGATAAAACTAGAAACTTTTCCTTTGCCATGTTATTTCTTCACAGCTTATTGCCTTGTGTTGTGATGGTCTACAAACGACTTTTTTTCCTATCTGGATGACCTTAATGTCCTTTCCTTCCCTGATTGCTATGGCAAGTACTTCCAGTACTATATTGAATAGAAGTGGTGAGAGTGGGCAGCCTTGTCTTTTCCCGATCTTAGGGGAAGGATTTCAGTTTTTCCCCTGTTGAGAATAATACTTGCTGTGGGCTTGTGGTAGATGGCTTTGACTATATTGAGGAAATTTCCTCCAATTCCCATTTTATGGAGTTTTTTTTAAATCACGAATGGGTGCTGGATCTTGTCAAATGTTTTATCTGCATCAATTGATATGATCATATGGTTTTTATTTTTTCTCTTATTGAAGTGATGTATTATGTAGATTGACTTGCGAATGTTGAACCATCCTTGCATTCACAGGATGAATCCTACTTGATCCTGATGTATAACCTTTTTATGACACTTTGGAGTCTATTTGCTAGTATTTTGTTGAATATCTTAGCATCTGTGTTCATCAGTGAGATTGGTCTGTAGTTTTCTTTTTGAATAATGTCTCTGTCTCCTTTGGGTATCAGGGTGATATGTGACTCATAGAAGCTTTTTGGGAGTGTTTCTGCTTCTTATATTTCATGGAAGAGCTTGAAAAGAACTGGCAGTAGGTTCTCTTTAAAGGTTTGGAGAAGTCTTTGGTAAATCCATCTGAACCTGGGCTGGCCTTCGTCATTCATGAAGATGAAGCGATAGTGATATTTCTTTGCATTAATTTTCCATTGCTGCTATAACAAAATACCACAAATATAGAGATTGGAAAAAATTGTTATATTTTAGTTCTGTAAATTGTAACTCCAACTTGAGTCTCTCTGGGCTAATATCAATCTTACTTTCCTCAGCAACTGTAACTCCCTTTGTCATAAGAGATATATCATAGTCAAGGACTGAAGAATTTATGACATGGCTTTATTGGGGGCTATGATATGCGTACTATATCCTTCTCTACTAGGTCTGACCAACATGACATGATGAGAAGACTAATAAATAGATGTACATTCATCAAAGGAAAACCTGAAGATAAACAGAGAAAGACCACCCTAAAATTCACAACATTCTCTCAGAATATTTATTCCTTGACCCTGCTCAATGAGCTTTTATGTCCTTAAAATGAGCACTTATTCGTGAAAATAAATTTTACACAGTCCCCATAAACATTCATCCCAACCATGGAACCAGTTTGTATTTCTTGCAGAAATTTTATTACAATTTCAGGAATTTTGCAATATCACATTGCAAAATAGAACTACTTATTCCATAGAAAGATTTGACACTATATAGTTCAAACTTTTCCTTAAGACATCCAGGTATTATGCATATCACTGAGGATATATAAATTTACAGATAAATGCTAACAGCTGTCAGTTTGGAATATGCATTATACTTCAAAGATGACTGGCCCTAGCAATTAAACAGGGACTCCTAGACAAATGCCAAGACTATAGAGAACACAGTTTTGTCTAATTAGCATCTTATCTCCAGTAAGATGTGCAGGATCTAGTTGATTAGCTGCTGGAGAGTTGCCCAGGCTAATCAGAGTTATTTTCTACAGAAACTGAGCAGGCATGGCAGGAAGACCACACTTCACTATTAATACTTCCTAATCTTAGCAATATTATAAAGAGCCATAAATCAATGCTTGGTGAGAGCTCAAAGGCTTTATAGTTGGTCTAGCAGAAGCAAATTTAGCAGAAGATACAATGAATGTGTTGGAATCATCTTGAATTCATAGTCTTCTGTTAACAAGAAAGTTTGAGCTTCAACTCAGAATATAGACAACCACAATAAAAATGTATTGGGGTTTTGTGGACATACCTGGCATAAGCAGATGGTGTGAAGAGAAAAAACCAATGGACAAAAAGTTCTAACATAAATTCGGGTACAGCCATTTTGGAAAACAATATGGACATTCCTCCAAAGACTAGAAATTGAGCTTCCACTTGACCCAGCCATACCACTCCTGGGAATATACCCTGGGAAGACAAAAACACACAGCAGCAACACCATCTGCACTTTTATTTTCATAGCAGCACTATTCACAATAGCCAGAATCTGGAAACAAACTTTGGTACATCTACATAGTAGAATACTGTGCAGCTGTTAGGAAAAATGAAGTTATGAAATTTGCCTAAAAATTAATGGACACGGAAAAGATCATGTTGAGTGAAATTAGCCAGAAGGAAAAAGACAGATATAGAATGGCTGAATATGTTTGCATTACAGATACCAATATCCAAAGTTAGGCAAAACATGAATCAGTATGTCTTGTCAACAGGTGGAATCTACTACAAACGTGTGGGAGTCAAAGGTTAGGTAAGACAGAGAAGGGAACAATGTGCTAATAATCATCAAAAATGATAATACCAGCCTAGAACTGAGCATTGAATATAGGCAAAAAATACACATGGTAACCTCTAAATGTATGTATTGCAATCCTCAATGTATAAGAGAAGGAAGAGAGATAAAGAAAGAGAGAGAGAGAGGGAGAGAGAGAGAGAGATAAAGAACCTTCCATAGAGGCAGGCTAGGGAGGGGGAGGTTTGGGGACATTGGTGGTGGGAAATGGGCACTGGTGGGGGAAGGGTGCTGGAACACTGTATGACTGAAACCCAAACATGAACATCTTTGTAATTGTACATCTCACACAGTATAATAAAATATTTTTTAAAGTTCTAACATAAACGGATTGTAGAAGTTCTTAGGAGGGTTATCTCAGTTGGATTTTCCACGTTGAGCTGAGAAGCCTCAAATGAAGTGAACTATGTTTACTAAGAAAAAAAATGAATTAGTAGTCACTGAATATATTAGTAGTCACTGAATATATTCTGTATTTGTTTTGGTAGAGTTTTGGTGCTCAAGGTTTATTGTTGGCTATATGCTCAGGGGATCATACTTTGCTGGAGATTAAACCAGGTTGGCCACTTGATTGGCAAGCACCTTACCAAATGTATTAGCTTTCTGGCTCTGAAATGCTGGTCCTTCAAGCACAATTAATTTTGTTTAGCTCTTCTGACACCTACTACATTGGTACTTTTATTAATCCTTCTTTATAACTAAGCAAACTAAAGAACAATTGAGTTAAATAAACTGGCCAAAGGTCTCACAGTGAGAGATGAGTTTGGGAGAGTAGAAATTAGAAATTTTAAGGGATATTGAAGATAAAATTGTTGCAGTAAAAGGAGCAGCACGGTAAAATCATGATGGGTTCCGGGAAAGAGGAAGCTCATGTGAAAGAACACTCTGAAGGTGAAGCACCAGTGAGCAGGGCTTATTTAGTTGCTAATCAGGATCAAAAGACAGGTGGCTTATTTTATTAGAGGAATACAGAAACATCTATATGGAAGCAGGTGGAGGAAGATGAAGATGAGGAGGGTTTAGTCAAGGAAAGAGATGAGGGCAGTGGTCAAACATGGATGATGTTGGGGGACAAAGTGGGGATTAGAGTTAAAGTTGCTGCCCAGTGTCTTCTTTGGACTCCTGAAGGAGGGTGGTTTTCATTATTGAATGTGGACATGGGAGGAATAGTAGGTCTGTGAGAGGCTATGTTGAATTTAGGTTTAGAAGGTTCTCCTCAAGGCATGTCCAAGTCCAGATGCCCACGTAGGAGTGAGTGTCTAAGCAGCAGGTGTCTTCTTGGAGACTGGACTAATAGACTTGGGAATCATCAAAGTATACATGGAAATAGAAGTCAACAATGGTATAAAATTACTTGGGAGAGGTTAAAGAATGAGACAGGATAAGAGCCTAGAACAAAACACTGACTGAAAAAATCCATATGAACAATGTGCCAATAATTGTCGAAAGTGCTAATACCAACCTAGAACTGAGAATTAAATACAGGCAAAAGATACACATGACATCATTTTAATGTATGTATTGTAACCCACAATGTGGAAGGGAAGGAAAAGAGAGATAGTGAGAAAGAAAAAGAAATAAAGAACCTGCCATAGAGGCAGGCTAGGGGGGGGGGGAAGAGAATCAGGGACATTGGTGGAGGGAAATGGGCACTGGTGGAGGGGATGGGTGCTGGAACACTGTATGACCGAAACCCAAACAGGGACATCTTTGTAATTGTACATCTCACGCAGTATAATAAAATATTTTTAAAAAAATAAAAAATCCATATGCAGATAGAGGAATGGGAGCCAGAAGAAAATTAAGATCAGGCCAGAGAGATATTAAAGGAAAGAGGGTCGGGGCATGGCTTGTGAGGTCAGTGCTCTTGCTTCCATGTGAGGCCTCTGTTCTATCCCTAGCACCACCTCATCCTACAGGCACACCAGGAGTGACCCCCAAAACACCCTAAGCATATCCTTGAAGCACTGTGTCAGGAGTAATCTTTGAGTACTGCTTGATATAGCTCCCAAACCCAAACTAAACAAAATAAAAACATTTTTTAAAAACTTATGCATACATTTTTGTAATATAATTTTCACAAATGTTTGAAATGTTGGAAACAGTTGTCATTTCCCAGGAAGCAAAACACTTTGCTTGATGCTCATTTGTGAGCACAGTGTAGGTGGTACCACCTGCCTATCTGTCAGCAGAGCTGTGAGTGCTGGTAGCTGGATGTGTTCTGTAGGGTACAGGAACAGCTTTCTTTCCTCTCTCCATTTCTATCTGGAAGTAAAGCACCCAACAGGAAGCAAAGCACCCAACAAGACAGAGGATTCATGCCCTTCTTCTCTTATTTGGAGAGAAGGCAGGATGTCATGGTATACAAATTTCCCTAGGTCTTTCTTTCCCAAGCTGCACTAAATAGTAAAGGCAGAGAAAAATTCAGAGCTGAGCGTTAAGTGGGAATCTAAGTTTAGCAGTCCATGAAACATGGCCTCACAGAATCACACATCCAACAAAGAGAAGCAGATCTCAATAACCAGCAGTGGAGTCTGGAGATTTGAAAGATGGCTTGGAGAAACTGAAGAACACTTGTCCAAACACTGGACACACTGTTATTCTTTTTTTTTTTTTTTTTTTTTGCTTTTTGGGTCACACCCGGCAATGCTCAGGGGTTACTCCTGGCTCTGCACTCAGGAATTACTCCTGGCTGTGCGCGGGGACCATATGGGACGCCGGGGATCGAACCCGGGCCGGCACAAGCCGGCCGCGTGCAAGGCAAACGCCCTACCCGCTGGGCTATCGCTCCGGCCCACACACTGTTATTCTTGATGGAAATTGTTTACCTATTCCCAGCAAGTATGTGTGGAGAAGGGATAACAGATCAGGCAAATTATTAAGTTGCTTATATCAGGTCTGCGTATGGAGAAAACAAATGGTGACTCAGGGAGTTAGCTCACAGAGCTGAAGCACATGCTTTACATGCATGAAACTCCCAAGTTTGTTACCAGGTATGGCCCTGGTGACCCCCCAGCACAGCCAGGTTGAACAGTCTCACTTCGAGGTCTGGAGCATTGAAGTGTCCATCCCGCAGAGCCAGAGGAGTATTGTCATGTGTGGCACCTTTACCCCTGACACCTTGGAAGGCTCCTCCCTGAAATAAAATCAACAAGTGCCACAGGAAGACAGTACACCGACTCTTTTACATTGGCTTAGGCCGACCACAGAAGCTCATAATCAAAAACCTTCACTCTTCCTTGCCCCTCAGGGTATGATGTTACTCCTCTCCCGAATATGAGGTGCAGGGAACAAAAAGCTACACAGTCTTGTAAGGAACTTTTGACTCTCTTAGCTCACTAATGTGAATGAATGGATTATTATCCAATTTCCTCTTGGCCAAGGAGTTAGAACTGATTGGGCAGACCTGTGTCCTCCACTAGGAGGTCCAGGAAGCCATAGGCACATGTTTTCAGGATGATAGCTAGAAGTGTAAGGGAAGAGGGATATTCAGAGCCTGCCTATTTGCCCTAATAATATAGGACCAAAGAAATAGTGCTAACATATTTTCTTGTTTTTAATTTATTTTTCTTATTATTATACTACCATGAGATATACAGTTACAAAGATGCTTATGATTGGTTTCAGTCATACAGTGCTTCAGCACCCAACCCTCCACCAATGCACATTTATTACCACAAATATCCCCAGATTCCCAGCCTGCCTCTATGGCAGGCACTTTCTCTCTCTCTCTCTCTCTCTCTCTCTCTCTCTCTCTCTCTCTCTCTCACACACACACACACACACACACACACACACACGGTGGCTTGCAATACATACATTTAGGTGTTATCATGTATATCCCTTTGCTTATGTTCAATGCTCAATTCTAGTCTGGCATTACCATTTCAAACAATTAGAGTAAATTACTTTCATGTACCTTCCAGGTGCTGCATGTGGTCCCCAGAGCACTGTCAGGGGTCACTCTTGAGCTCTGAAGGGTGTGCTCCAAACCAGCCCTCTTCCCTCCAACCAATCTACTAGTCTCAGCCAAGAGAATGTGGACTAATGAATGCTTATCACCTAAAGTAAATCATTCTTCCTGTTTGAGTAGGAACTAAAAATGAACTATATAAAACTTTTACCTTCTCTGAGAAGGTAAATGTTAGAGACTCTATGGAAGAAGCATGCTGTGTGGGATGGGAGCAGGTTTTCCTCTTTACTCCTAAAGTGAGAGCTTGTCCTCATTGGGTGCATGGTGCCATCCCATGCCACAGCTGCAGAACTTTCTCCCATATGGCTGTGAGCCGTGGATGGGCCTTGTCAGTGAGCTGGCACATATCTCCTGTCTTTTCTTTTGCCACTTTCCTTCCCTTCCTGTCACATGTTTACAATAATACAAGTATACAAGTGTTTAAGCTTTTTCTTTCAAAATGGCCATCCACATTCCATCCATCTTCTTTTTACAGAGAGTGAAACTGGGTCCGTTACTGGTGATGTTCAGAGTCTATTTCTTACTCTTTGCTCGGGGTGACTCCTGGCTGTGTTCGCATGACTATATACAGTGCCAGGGATCAAACTGGGTTAGGCTGCATGGCCAGACAAGTGTCTTATCTCCTGTACTAGTTTTCCCCATCCATTTTTTAACATCATTCCAACAGTAACCATTCTAATTTTTACCTTTAATGCTTTAAACTTATAGTCCTGTTTTCAAGCACTTATGAATATATTGATACTCTGAAAATGCCTCTGATTTTTTTTCTGGGTAGCTCTCAAATGCTGGAATGAACTAAATTCCATACAGTAAGAAAGAGCACTGGAAATCAGAACGCCTGGGTTTTCGTTCTGAACCTGTGCTTTGCCATCTATAGGATCCTGGGCAAATCACTCCATACCTCCTGAGTTAGTTTTTTTTCCAAGTCATTCATTATTCAGCACAGAACAGACAATGAGAAACCCCAGAATCGGGTGAACATAGTTAAGGCAGAGCTTTTTTGTTCAAAACTGTGAGACAGGGGCAAGAGAGATAATACAGCGGGCAGAACACTTCCCTTGTGCATAGCCAACTGTCCTTGGCAATACTTATCGTCTCCCCAAACACAACCAGGAATAATATCTGAGCTCAATCAGGACTAACTAAGCACTGAACATGGTCAAGTGTGGACCCAAGACCCACAAAACAAAATAAATCTGTGTGAGATAAACCGGGTTACAAAAATGACCCAGAACCAAAATCAAGGTCAACTACATAGGCACTGAGGAAAACTCACAGCACTAAAGACAGAAGAAACTTCTTCAATAAGTCTTTGTGATAAACTTGTATAATTCTAGTATAGAGTAGTCACTCTTGGGAGTGAACAAGACTTTCTTGTTTTTCTGTGCAGTATGTCTATCTTTACCTCTCTATGTCACTTCCCATGTAGTTCTGGAGGAGGTGCATAGCACTCTATCTCTCCCAAAATATAGTACATGAACCAAGTCAAGACAATTCATAACCCTCTTGTTGGAATTTTAAATCAGGGACAAAAACACACTCCAGCAGCAGAAGGCACCTTGAGTTACCAATGGCAGCATCTCAGGCCTCCTGCAGCTGAGCTACCCTACAGCAGCCCATCTGCGACCTTCGTCAGGGTTCAGGTTATTTGATAAGCCTGCCTTTAAATAAATGGTTGTTAGGTGTCTCTTTTATGTTAAAAGAACAATGAACAAAGGTTATCCCAAAATAAGAAGAATTCAAATACAGCTTTGGTTTTGTGTGGACAAGAGAACTCTGTTGAGAGAGAACTGGCCTGGAGCAAGCAGGAGCAAGTTTGTGACACAGAGAGTGGTGAATGAGGGCAGTGTGCAATGGTGAAAGGCAACGTCATTCAAGTAGGGAATGTGGAGAGCCCAAGTTTCTCACTGATCAATGAGCAGAGCCTGCTGGAAGACAAACACATTAGTCTAACATGTTATGGTAGAGTCATCACATACAAGAGTCAAGTGATGAGTGCCATACTTCTTTGGAAAGAAGGCAATAAATGCTTTGGTTATTTTCTATTCAGTTTACATTTTGGGGGTCTTGAGGGTCTTAATTGATGACTTTTTGAAGCATGTAGAATGAAGGATGGTGTGAATCAGTGGTAAAGCATATGCCTCCTTTGGTCCTGGCTTTGACTCCCATACACCACACATACATTCACACAAAGTGTAGAGTGCTATGTGAATCAAAGCACTATGATTTACTACTGAAAGTGTAGAGAAGCAAACAAGGAAAAAAAAAACCATTGCAGCATCACGGTTTTCATGTTGCACAAATCATGAGAATCATTAAGCAATTCTAGTTTTGTCACTAATTATTGATTTTTTATTCTTGGCTACCTCACTGTGGCCTGGCTGCGGTGTGGTGGGCTGATGGCCCAACCACCACAGCCAGCAACCCCAGAGGAGAGACACTCCAGACCCACAGTTGCGCTGGCTCGCGGCCACTCTATGGCTGCGTAACTTGATCACTTGATTACTTGAATCCCATTATTCATCAATTTGCTCGATCGGGCACCAGTAACATTTCCATTGGACCCTATCACGTGCCAATGTAGCCCAATGGCATCTTGTTGATTCAGGAATATGAAGAGCCTCAAACCGTTCCTTTAGGGTCTTGACAAAGAAGTCTGACCATCTTGTAGGTGGGCGGCCACGTGGTCTTTTGACATCCTGTGGGATCCAGTGGTAACAGCTCTAGTCCAGCGGTCATCTCCAAATCACATTACATGTCCAGCCTATCTGATTTTCAATGCCTTGGCAATCGAGACAGCATCCCTAATTCTGGAATAGCGACGGAGGTCAGAACTCCGGATTCCTTCACTCACTTGAGTGAGACGTGATATTCCAAGCATAGCTCTTTCGATGCCTCTCTGGGAGACCCGAATAGCATTCTCAACCTGCTTTCGTAGAGCCCAGGTCTCTGATGCATATGTTAATGCAGGAAGAACAGTGGATTCAAAGAGATGTGCCCGGAGCCGGAGGTTCTTTGTCCTTTTAGCTATTTCTTTGATGCCTCTGAAGGCATTCCATGCTGCTCTCTTCCTCCTGCACAGCTCAGGTTTTAGGTCGTTCATCATGTTATCTTCTCAACCTAGGTACACATAACTGCTGCAGTTAGAGATATTTGTTCCATTGAGAGTGAATGGGGCCTCAGGAACTAGTTCATTTTGCATGAACATAGTTTTCTTCAGATTCAGCTGTAGACCTATCTTTCCACATTCTTGGTCGAAGTCAGCCAGCATTTGTGCCACTTGGCTAATGTTTGGTGTTATTAGAACGATGTCATCAGTGAAGCGGAGGTGGTGTAGTTGCCGACCATCTATCTTCACTTCCATTCCTTCCCATTCTAATTGTCACATGATGTTATCGAGGGTGGCGCTGAAGAGTTTTGGTGAAATGGTATCACCCTGCCGAACCCCTCTTTTTGACATCAATGATCACTTCCTTGTAGAATGGTGAGATCCTGGTGGTGAATCTGAAATACAGCTCATGAAGTTTTGCTTCCTCCTGGACTCTAGAGGTGCACCTTTAGAAAGAGAGAAGTCCTGATAGAAAACTTAGCCCAAATCATACGTTTATTCGTCTTGGGTCAAGCCCTCATAATTTCTGTGTGCTGCTTAAGAATTCAAAATGATTTATTCCAAGATGCACAGTTACAAAACTGTTCATGATTAGGTTTCAGCCATACAGTGTTCCAGCACCTATCTCTCTGCCAGGACAAATGGAGACTTTACTGGTACCTGCTCGAGCAAATCGATGAACAACGGGAAGACAAATACTATTGAAGATACACCCGGCAGAGATATACACGGCAGAGCAGATACCAGCTTTCCCCGTTGAACCCCCTGCATTCCACGGACCACGAGAGCGACTCCTGACCCGAGTCCACTATCCCGATAGGGCCCCAGAAGAATCCAGAGAAACCCCCACACCTTGCTGGCAGCGACCTTCACCATCCACACTCCGCAGCTCCCAAGATCTCCACCCAAGAGATTAAGCCAGTCTCCAGCCCGGCTTGTCAGAAACCCAGCCTATGAGGACCCACCCTGCAAAGACCCGCCCTTCAGAGGAGAGTATTTCAAGCCCAGGAATGCTTGAGTCACAGACTTACAATTTACCTCCAAATTACCATGAATATTCTACCCACCCCTCTGAGAGAGCCCCACAAGGTAATGAGAGTATAGCACCCGTATGGCAGAGCCTGGCAAGCTGTCCGATGTGTGTTCGATATGCCAAAACCAGTAACAAATGACCGCACAACAGTCTTAGATAATACTGGAAGTTAGGTCTAGGTCCTTCCAGGACCTTTCACATTTATACACTGTATACAATTCTAGGCAGGTTCTAGCCATGGCCCATCATCCCAGTGAGCCTATCAAAAAGCCGGAGGAACCCCCACACCATGAGGTCAGTTATTCTCAACATGCGGACTCCACAGCTCCGCAGAGGTCCACCCAAGAGAAAAGCTGATCTCTCCCTGTTGAGGTTCATCAGTAATTCTATGAGATGAGAGCCTGCTACTGAGAGTGTACCACCCACATGGCAGAGCCTGGCAAGCTACCTGTGTTGTATTTGATATGCCAAAAACCAGTAAGAATTATAGAACTCATTCCCATGACCTGAAGGAGTGGTTTGAGGCTCTTTGTATTCCTGGAGTGAGCTGATTCCCTTGGGCTACACTTGCTTGTGACAGGACGTATGGAAATATTACTGGTGCCCACTCAAGCAAATCAATGAACAACAGGAAGACAAGTGATACAAGTGATACCTCACTGTGGAATGTTTTAGTGTTTGCTTTTTTTCTGGAATAGTCTTGCATTGGTGCAACTTGACCTACAATGACACACACAAAAACCCTCTATTTATCTGGAAATTCTCTCCAAATTCCCTTGTACCAAACCTTGCAGTATATTTTCTGGGCCTCAAAGTCACAATTACTTTAGTAGTGGCTGTGCTGCACTTGCAGAATTTATGGTTTGCTGGCAAAAAGGGGGTATACACTGACACATATAAGTACTTTCTGGCTTACAGAAAGGGCACAACCTTTGTCCTTTCTGTCTCCCTGGCCTAGATCTCTCCTCCTTCACACCATTTTCACTCTCTTATTTCACCATTTTTACTCTCTTATTTCAGTCACTTTGCAAATAAATGATACTTAGGGCATTTTTTAACATTCTCAATAAAAAGTACTAGTTCCCACTTTCTGTTTCTCTTAGTATGTTTTATTTTCACAAAATACTCAATAAAAATCTATCAATTTCATCAGGGGAGGGGCACATCTGACAGTTCTCAGGGCTCACTCCTACCTCTGTGCTCTGGGATCACTTCTGGAAGGTTCAGAACACCGTAAGTGGTGCTGAGGATTGAACCTGGGTTGGTTGCAAGCAAGGCAAACACAACCCCTGCCGCACTGTTTCTCTGGCTCCAAAGTCTATAGATATCTACAAGTATTTGAGCATCTGATTATTATCTTTACTTACAAGAATATAAGCTTGTGAAGATTAGTCAAGAATTTTTAAAAATTTTTTGGGGGTCACACCTGGCAATGCTCAGGGGTTACTCCTGGTTCTGTGCCGCAGACCGCTCAGTCGGTGTGAGCTCTAAGTCTCGGGGGTAACCAGAGTGAGGAAATCAGGAGAACAGGAACGTCAGCGCAATGGACAGACAGGCGCTGACACAAGGGAGGTCAAATACTGCTGCTGCCGTTTACTGAGGGCAAAGCTTTTCTTTTTGTGTTCAACAAATGCACAGACACAAGATTACACCAGTTATTTTTTAGCAAAGGAGACATTTTTTTTAACTATTTTATTACACTGCCATGCGATATACAATTACAAAAATGGTGGCTAGTGTGGTGGGCGAGTCTCATCCGGCTGCTTCCGGGACCCCTCAGAGGCGATGGGCCCACTCCCAAAACCCATCTGCCCTCCTCGGGGTTCCATGGTCAGCTAGGCCCGGCGCGAGCCGAGCGCCAGCCTCCCCAGCCGCCCGTGAGGCCCTGTGCTGGCCCGTGCAGCTCGCGGGCAGGGCCACCAGGCTCAACAAGATGGAGGGGGGGAAGGGACGACCACGCCTCCATCTGGCGACTTCCCAGTGATTCCTGCCTCTTGGAGCCGCCTACCTGGGCTCAAACTGGCTTTGCTCTGTTGATCGGGTCTGAGGCCGTTTTGCAGCGTCCGGACAGCAAAAATGGTGGCTAGTGTGGTGGGCGAGTCTCATCCGGCTGCTTCGGGACCCCTCAGAGGCGACGGGCCCACTCCCAAACCCATCTGCCCTCCTCGGGTTCCATGGTCAGCAGGCCCGGCGCGAGCCGAGCGCCAGCCTCCCCAGCCGAGCGCCAGCCTCCCCAGCCGTCCGTGAGGCCCTGTGCTGGCCGTGTGCAGCTCGCGGGCAGGGCCACCAGGCTCAACAAGATGGAGGGGGGGAAGGGACGACCACGCCTCCATCTGACGACTTCCCAGTGATTCCCGCCTCTTGGAGCCGCCTACCTGGGCTCAAACTGGCTTTGCTCTGTTGATCGGGTCTGAGGCCGTTTTGCAGCGTCCGGACAGCAAAAATGGTGGCTAGTGTGGTGGGCGAGTCTCATCCGGCTGCTTCCGGGACCCCTCAGAGGCGACGGGCCCACTCCCAAAACCCATCTGCCCTCCTCGGGGTTCCATGGTCAGCTAGGCCCGGCGCGAGCCGAGCACCAGCCTCCCCAGCCGTCCGTGAGGCCCCTGTGCTGGCCGTGTGCAGCTCGCGGGCAGGGCCACCAGGCTCAACAAGATGGAGGGGGAAGGGACGACCACGCCTCCATCTGACGACTTCCCAGTGATTCCCGCCTCTTGGAGCCGCCTACCTGGGCTCAAACTGGCTTTGCTCTGTTGATCGGGTCTGAGGCCGCTTTGCAGCGTCCGGACAGCAAAAATGGTGACTAGTGTGGTGGGCGAGTCTCATCCGGGCTGCTTCCAGGACCCCTCAGAGGCGACGGGCCCACTCCCAAAACCCATCTGTCCTCCTCGGGGTTCCATGGTCAGCTAGGCCGGCGCGAGCCGAGCGCCAGCCCAAAGGAGACATTTTTTAACAACAAAAGGAGTTTATCGTGCCTACCACATATGACCACCTTTTGCCTGTGCCTGTTTTTCAGACATGTTTTTCTGACGCTCTTTTGTTTTTACATACTTTCATGTTTGCCTTAAGTAAGATACATATTTTTTTTAATTTTGATATTCATAGAATTACTTACTAGCTCTATGCACATATTATAGATTATCTTAACCTACTCCTAAATAGAAACTTCTATGCAGAGTTTATTATTATAAGATTATTAAGATTTTGTACTAGAAAGTGTTAACTTTAACAGGCCCAATTATTTTTCACACAGGAGGTTTAGGGAGGCTAATCACTGCATTCCCGTCAACAGGGGTAGCCAGTCGCCTCGACCCATAGGTCAAGAATTCTGCCTTCCCGCTAATGATGGGAAGCAAAGGCCTGAAGGCCACAAGCCTTTCCTTATCAAGGACCTGAGACCAGCTCAGGCCTTGGCAGCCAGGCTGGCGCGGGCTGGCATTTTTATACTATCTTTGTTTTATGCTATAATTGTGTATAATGAAAACTACGGTTGCCGTAGGTTTTTCTCTTTGTCCAGTCTCTTCATTACTCAGAGTCTAAGTTTCAGCATAAACAAGCGCTCTAATAGCACACCAAGCATTCTTAGGGACAACTAAGGGAGTCTAGGGGGCTTTGTTGGTGACAGTCCCTTTTTAGGGGAAGCACTGTCTGGTAACTGTCCCTTTTAGGGGAAGTACCAAAGCCATCCCCTGGCCCAGTGAGTACTTTCATGCTACGCGAGCCGGTGCCGCGGGAGCCGTCGCAGCTCTGCACTCAGGGAATTACTCCTGGCAATGCTCGGGGACCACATGGAATACCGGAGATCGAACCTGGGTCAGCCACATGCAAGGCAAATGCCCTACCCACTGGACTATTGCTCCGACCCTAGTCAAGAATTTTTATCTGTGTAATTAGTACTGAAATACAGCCAAGAATACTATACTTCGACCGCATATAGAAGTCCCTCAGTGTAAGTTTGTTAAATGAATTTATGAATGCAGATACTAAGTCAGGGCACGCCTTCCCTCTCTGAACTGTGGTCTCTAAGATGCACAAGAATTAACATAAAGCAAGAGAATTCATTCCACAATGAGACTTAGAGTGTAATCTCCAACCCAGGACCAATCCACAGTATTCTGCTCTGTAAGACATTTCCTGTTTTTCAAAAGACATTTGAATCACCTGATTTAAAGTCTTCTACTCACCAGGGAGAGCTTCCATTAGCAGGGTGTGATAGGATGTTTGCCTCCATAACTACACCAAGACTCAAACCCAAAAATAATAGTAGCTCCCGGAGAGTCCATCAAACTTTCTGTTGCAGACCCTGACCAAGAGTCCTGTGCTCAAATCTCAAAGGTTAGGACAGGTGGAGACAAAAGAAGGAATGGGCAGAAGAAGCTGTCAAGATAAACCTGATACTCATGATTTTCAGTGGGGTTTGTCTCATTGCGCATCAAGAAATCTAACATTAATGAATGTCTTGGAAATTTGACAGCACAAAGGGTAAAAACACTATAGACTCTCATGCTGTTCCGGGGAGTAAGAAGAGATGTGAAGAAGTCTGATATGAACTCTGGGTCACAAGTTGTGTGCAGATGTACCTTTTCATTAGCATGCAGCACACCTGTTTGTGTGTCTTTTTGTGAAAACTCCACATTATCTATCCCGCATTTCACCAGCAAGACTTGCAGCTCCCTAGGGATGCACTCCACTATTAGAATAGTGGAGTGGCAATTATTCTCATCCAAACAGGAGAAAGGAGCTGAAGAGATAGTATAACAGGGGCCACTGTCCTAGGGATTAGGACCTGTAATTTTGGGGAGTGATTATTCAATCTTTTTTCTGTTTTATTTATTTGTTTATCTATCTATCTATCTATCTATCTATCTATCTATCTATCTATCTATCTATCTATCTATCTATCTATCTATCTATCTATCTATCTATCTATCTGTCTGTCTGTCTGTCTGTCTGTCTGTCTGTCTGTCTGTCTGTCTGTCTGTCTGTCTGTCTGTCTGTCCTGTCCGTCCGTCCGTCCTGTCTGTCTGTCTGTCTGTCTGTCCGTCTGTCTATATTTATTATGCCACCATGAGATATACAGTTAAAAAGAAATTAATGTTTGGGTTTTGGTCTTACAGTGTTCCAGCATTCATCCCTCCACCAGTGCCCATTTCCCACCACCAGTGTGCCCATTTCCCTCCCCTCCCCTAGCCTGTCTCTATGGCAGGTTTTTTACCTGTTTCTCTCTCTCTCTCTCTCTCTCTCTCTCTCTCTCTCTCTTCTCTTGCACACTGTGGTCAATCTTAACAACTCTGTGTGTTAAGGAATGTAACTGATTTTTAGGGTTATCCAAAATCTACTATTTGCAAATATGTGAATCTTATGTCTATTTTATTGGTGTCTGAATTGGAAGATAAAAAATTATTCTTCTCTGATCCACTGTTGGTGGGGAGTGCCGACTGGTCCAGCCCTTTTTGGAAAACAATATGGGCATTCCTCCGAAAACTAGACATTGAGCTCCTGGGAATATACCCGAGAGACCGGAAAACGCATAGCAGAAACACTATCTGTACTTCTTTATTCATCTCTGCGCTATTCACTATAGCTAGAATCTGGAAACGACCTAAATGCCCAAGAACAGAGGACTGGCTAAAGAAACTGTGGTTCATCTACACTATGGAATACTATGCGGCTGTCAGAAAAGATGAAATTATGAAATTTACCTGCAAATGGATGGGCATGGAGACTATCATGCTGAGTGAAATTAGTCAGAAGGAAAAGGACAGATATAGAATGACTGCATTCATTAATACGACATAAATAGATACCAGTGTTTTACTAAATGTGGGAAATGGTAATGGCAGATTAAAACTCACCATTGAATATACACAAAGAGACTTAAGTGATAAACTCTAAATATCTGCAGGGCTAGCCACAATGTGTAAAAGAAGAGGGAGAGAGATGCAGAGACAGAGAGAGAGACAGGGAGAGAAGGAGTGGAAACGGGGCTGTCTGCTATCAAGGCAGCATGAGGGTGGGTGGGAGGGGGAGGGTACATTGGTGGTGGAAATGGGGCACTGGTGGAGGGATGGGTGCTGGTATACTGTATTACCAAGAACCAATTATGAACACCTTTTTAATTGTATGTTTCACTGTGGTATAATAAAAAAATTTTTTAATTATTCTTTTACATAAAAGGTAGAGGAATTCACTGTATATCTTGAGCACTAACCACAATTTTGACTTTAGTGGGGGAAGCTGATGAGGGAGTGGGATGGATGGTGTTGCTCATATAAATTGCATTTCTCTTCTCACCTGGCTCAACTAACTGGATGAAAACAAAAATGATATTCTAGCAGAAATTGGGACAGAAATGAGCTGGCTGAGTTCAGTATCAGCATCTGAGATTATAGAGTCACTTTTCTAATGAAGAGCAAATTCTCCAACCTTTTAGAGGGAGGAAAGCCAGTAAAGAGAAAACCACGGGCAGTGAAATGTACAGAAAGGGCAATACACAATATCAACTTCCAATGCAGGAAGCATTTAGCAGTTGTACTATGAATTGAAAACAAGGGATCACTCCTGGTGGAGCTTGGAGCAACATATGTGCGACCTGATATTAAACTGGCAGCAACCAACTGCACACAAATATCTTAACCTCTGTTTTCTCTCTCTCTCTCTCTCTCTCTCTCTCTCTCTCTCTCTCTCTCTCTCTCTCTCTCTCTGGTCCACATCATCCTATTTGAATTTGAATTTTACTAAACAGATCATAGCTAAACCTGTAGATGTAGATATTCTGAGGAAGTGACAGATCTGTTTCTACATATCATGAAATTTCCTGAAAGACACTGAAAATTCCTACAATTTTAGAATCATAGGCATCCCAGAAAGAATAAAGAGGCAAAGGAGATAAAAGACTAGTTGAACAAATAATTGAAGAGAATTTCTTCAACCTGGAAAGCAAGATGGGAGCACAGATACAAGAGGCCCAAAGGTAACAACCAGAGTAACCCTAAACAAAATTATACCAATTTCAAACTTTTTAAAGACAAGTGCCCAAGAACAGATGACTGGTTAAAGAAATTATGCTACATCTACACAGTGGAATACTACACAGTTGTTAGGAAAAACGAAGTAATGAAATTTGCTTATAAATGGATGAACATGGAGAGTATCAAGATGAATGAAACGAGTTAGGAGAGGGACAGACAGAATGATGGCACACATTTGTGGGACGCGATAAAACAAAACATGAAACCAATCCCCAAGGACAGCAGAAACAAGGGCCAGGAGGATTGGTTCACGGTTGGAAGCCAGCCTCAAGTGTTTGGGGAAAAGGCAGTTGGGATATGGAAGGGACCACTATGACAACGACAGCTGTAAATGATCATTCTGGAAAAGAACTGTGTGCTGAACATAGGTAAAGGAACAAACGCGATAAGCTCTCAGTGTCTTTATTGCTAACCGTAATGCTCAAAAAAGGGGAGAGAGAGAGAAGGAGAAAGAGGGAAAGTGCCTGCCAGAGAGACAGGCTGGGCATGGGAGATGGCAGGAGGGAACAGGGGCACTCTGTGGTGGCAAATGTCCACTGGTGAAGGGATGGATGTGGGAATATTGTATGACTGAAAGCTGATCATGAGCAGCCTTGTAATTATGTATCCCATGGTGATTCAGTTAAAAAATTAAGAAAATTACATGAAGACATTTTGTAATCAAAATGGCAAGAACCAAAGCAGAGACATAGTGCTTATGGCCACAAATAGCAAAACCTAATGCACAAGAGACAGCTTGTCTGATCCACAGCACGTTTCTCTAGTGAAATTCTTCAAGCAAGAAAATGACCGAAACCCCCAAGCGTGAACAGCATTGTAATTGTATATCTAGCGGTGGTATAATAAAATGTTAAAAAAAAAAAAAAAGAAAATGAAACTGGGTCCAGAGCAATAGTATAATGCAGAGGACACTTGGCTTTAAATACTGTCATCCCGAGTTTGATCTCTGACATTCTACATGGTCCCCTAGGCCTGTCAAAAGTGATCCCTAATGCAGATCCAGAAGTGAAATATTAGGAATCCGAACAATAGCTCTCCAAAGATATCCATTTTTTCATCTCCAGAACCAGCAAAGAGTGTTTTTCAGCTGTGGGTAGCTTGAGATGAAGAATGTATCCTGGAATATCAACAGAGGTCCAATGTAGTAATAAGGAAAGACGAATAGATGGAAAGAGAGAGATAAGAGTGATAGAGGAGATGATAATAAAATGATGCAACTTACAGTTGCCAGGAAGATTCCTGAAATGAGAAAAAACAAGGAAAGGGTTTCTTCTAGAGATTTCAGGAAGAGGACAGCGCTGCTGACACCATTTTAGTCCCCTACAAGTTATTCACAATTTCTGAGCTCCAAAATTATAAGGCAATAAATTTAGGTTTTGTTTGCTTTAGGAACAGTTTTTTAGTTATTTGTTCACTACAATAGGAAGTTGATACAATGGACAACACAACTCTTCATCATGATTGTAGTAACCACAGAGGCTCTGGGGATAACTGCTGGTTGAAAAATGCTAAGAAACAGCATTTATCAAAGTGAATAAAAAAATATGTAGAACCTTGTTTCTTTTTTTGTTTGGGGTTTGAGTGCCCCCGCCCCCCCACACAACTATTCTAAGTTTCAGAAACCCTCATCAGTGGATCATTATCAAAGCTGATAACCTCATAAATCACCTCTGTGGAACTATAAACTATCCGGCTCCTATGCTGAAGTTTAAACCCTAGGGAAATTCTGTGTCAAGATGAATCATTTCTCTGGATATTTGTTGTGCTTCCTATTAGCAGTTACGGTTTGGTCAGCCAATATCTGGGTGATGTACTGGATTTACCTGTCACCTAGGTTAGTATCAAATCATTCAAGAACACAGAATGCCAATGGAGTATGTTTAAAGGAAGGAAGGCAAAAGGTAAAAGATCAGGCAGAGAAAGATCAAAGGGGGGAAAGAAGCATAAAGAGGCTGGAAGTGGACTGTTTCTAATATTTAGATTGGCAGGCAAAGGCAGGTGACATTTTAAATCTCTGAGCTAATAATTTGTACCAAATTCCAGCCTTAAAAGTCCATCAGTGCCACAGATGGACACACTGGTCCATAAATGAAAAGAATTATCTATTTTTATTGTCTATTTTTAAAACTAAACTTTTTGTTAAGTGACACAAGTGTTATTTTCAGATATTGAGTCATTTTTATTTCACTCATCAGGGTTTCAGAATATAAGATTCTTTTTCAAACTTCTCCCTGTTCTCTGAAAAATGCAAAACAATGCAAACATTGAACATCATATTCTGAGCTGGTGGTATACTAGACACTTTACATTTTTAAATGGTGTGAAATTCATGAGAGAATTAGTATCATCCCGATTTTAAGCTGAGGAAATACATTCAACCAGACTGAGTGACTTCACAAAGACTTTTCCTGAAAGTAGAGCTGGTGTTCACACAAAGAAATTTTCTTTTTTTTTAAAATCTTTATTTAAACACCCCTAATTACAAAGTTGTTCACAATACAGTTGTTTCAGATATTCAGTATTTCAGCATCAGTCCCACCATCCATGTGCCCTTCCTGGTCCTTAAATATTAAATCCAATTTTTACTTTAAATGTGGGAATTCAAGCTTCTTTTTTTCATTCCGTATACCCCACAGCCTCCTAATTCCTCAAATATCTAATATTTCTTTTTCATGCTGTCAGAAATATGGCGGGATTTCTATGAAACGTCAGCTTTTCATCTTAAAATGTTTGAAAAGATAGGGAGTGAAATTGCTTCCATAATTGTTCAAGATCATAGACTAAATGAAGCAGATGAAACTATCTTGGCATTCATAGGAATATAAATACTTTGGCTCTAAAGCACTATTTGGAAATTCCGTGTCTTGGAGATTGAAGTCTTGGAGCAGCCTGCCACCTTCTGGTTAAATTCTCAAATAACTAGAAAATGATGGTTTTAGCCAATATACAATCCAATTGTCAATCCGACTAAGGAACATTTCAGGCTAGTCAATGATTCCTGCTGTATTTTTGCTAAGATTAAGTATACCTAGTAATTACATTGTTTTCTTTAAACAAAACTGTCCCTTTCTTTTCTTTGATTCTTATAATAATATATTAATACTTTAATTATATTATCTCCACACTGAATTCTTTTTTTTTTTTGCTTTTATACCTATTACATACAACCACTAACTTCGTTTTACTACCAGAACTTAGAACACTACAGACAAATCTTGAAGCCCATTCATTCGTGGAAAAATATTTCATCTTGAGAACGCTCTACTTCTTAGTGGTTTCTCTAATTAAAGATTGATGACAGTATTTTGAAAGAATACTTAAAACGTCTATTTAAGTGCGTAATTACTGCAGGAAAGCGGAAGGTTCGTGTCTGAGGTAGCAGAGTGGGAGAGAGCATGTAACCGCTTTTCCTCTAACGTCCTAATATCTTATTGGCTACTTGTAAAATAAGAGGTCTAGTGACGTGATACTATTCCATACTTAATAGTATGGAAAAGTAGCAGATAGGAAAAATAAAAGGGGAACAATAGAAATAACAATTAGGTCAAAGTTACAAAGGCTGGACATACATGAGCCTGGGGTTAAAATGATAACAGTGCTCAGAAATGTATCAGGCAAGGGGTAGCAAAATAAAGGGCACTTAAAATTAGAAAGTGACTCAAAAGTTTGCCAAGGGACAGAGGGGGCGTGCAGGCTGGGGACTTTGGCACTGGTTCCTGACACTGGTGTGCCTGATGCCTGAAACTTTACCAACAGTATTGTAAAACCACGGGTGTCTACAATAAATTCCAATTCATTAACGTGGCAAGAAACAAACATTCATGGAGAATGTCTATATCTGCATTCTTTTCTTTCTTTTTTTCCTTTTTTTTTTTTTTTGGGGTCACACCCGGCAATGCTCAGGGGTTTCTCCTGGCTCTGCACTCAGGAATCACTCCTGGCGAGAATGACTACATCTGCATTCTTCACCTTTCACCCAAACATGACAATGCAAGCAGCAACCTTCCTTCAATCAGTTCCTTTTCTTTGCCCTTCCTCTTCATCGCAAGACACTTCAAGGTCAACTCTTAGGGGCAGCCTCCACCCAGCTGCTACTTTGAAACCACGTGGGACTATTGGGCCTAAGAGAGGCACCCGCGTGGCTTTACAGTAATCTGGAGTGGGGGGGGCCAAGGTGTTTCAAAGTTCCCGCGTGACTCGTCCAGCCTGCAGGAACGAGAGCAGCCGGGGCTGAGCCCCGCCCAGTCCCGCGAGACGCGGTTCAGGTCGTGCCCCTGTTGATTGCTCCCCGCGGAGTCCGGAATCCGTGCCCTCCGCACCGCGAGGGGGCGCACACTGAGCGCTCCGCGTCCTCTTTCTCCTCCCGGCGGCGGTACCGCTCCCGACGTGCGCCTGCGCGGTGCGTCCCGGAGGGCTTCGGTGCCGCGGCTGACCCACGTGTGGCATGAACCCGGGAGCATGATCATGTTGTGAGGCGATGGGGGCCAGGGTCACGCGTGCCTTAAGGAATTTCAACCTAGAGAACCGGGCGGAACGCGAAATCAGCAAGATGAAGCCCTTCTCGGCGCCCCGGCACCCCTCCACCAAGAGCCTCCTGCAGGAGCAGATGAACCGTGAGTGGGGCCTGGGTGCCTGGGGTGCCCGGTCCACGCGTGCCCGCTGCGGGCCGGGCGGTTCCCTTGCCGGCCGGCCGCGGGCCAGGCCGGGCGAGCGCGCGGGCAGGTGCAGCCGGCGGACCGGTGACATTGAGACTGTCCCCTCGCGGCCGCGTTACCGGCGGCGGCTCCACCTACTTCCTAGTCCCAAAGGTGGCGGCCTGTGTCCGGGCGGTCGGGGTCAGTTTTTTTCTTTGAGACTTGGAGCCGGTGCAGGGGGTAGAAATCCAGGGGTTTGTGCAGCTGGAGTTTTCTCTGCGCGTCAGCACAGGCTGCAGCGTCCAGCCTGTGATCTTATCCTGATGTTTAAAATGTGTTCCCAAGGCTGGAACCATTGCACGGCGCGGAGTGCGTTTGCTTGGCACGCGGCCGACCCGGGTTCGACCCACGGCACCCCTGTGTGATTCCCCAGCACACCAGGGTAATTCGTAAGTGCAGAGCTGCGAGTAA
The DNA here is from genome assembly GCA_021461705.1 of Cryptotis parvus. Classification (NCBI taxonomy): domain Eukaryota; kingdom Metazoa; phylum Chordata; class Mammalia; order Eulipotyphla; family Soricidae; genus Cryptotis; species Cryptotis parvus. The sequence goes on from JAJIBD010008066.1 coordinate 66,399, forward strand.
TTAATCCCTGAGCATCGCTGGGTGTGACCCCAAAACTTTATTTTAAAAGTTCCAGGTGGCCTTAAAAGAGAAAAGTCACGGTTTTCAAACCTCACAGCTTTTCCTTGGTTTTTAGATATTTTGACTTTGTTTTTGCCTTTCCTTAGGCCATCCAGAGATTGAGGGAGAAATCACTCGGAAAGATGACAAGCTGCTGTCACTGCTAAGAGATGTTTATGTGGATTCCAAAGATCCAGTGTCTTTGCAGGTAGTGAGTGTTTTGTTGCTGTTATGATGATGATGATGATGATGATGATGATGATGACGATGAAGAATTTCCACCTTTGGGGGGCCCTCCGGTCAAGAGATGTGAGACAGGAGGTTAAAAAGGGAAGAGGGAGGTTTCCTGCAAGTCTCAAAGTATGTAGCTGAAACTACAGCATGTTTGCAAAGCTCTGCTCTTAATATGAGACTTACGTATCTCGATTCATGGAGCGGCCACTGAAAATAAGACAAGTGAGCGTGTTTACTGGGAGCTTTATTTAATATTACTCAAGAACTTGAGAATCGGTAATGGTCTTGTGGTTAGCCTGTCTTTCCAAGCACTGCACTTGCTGTACTGTCTCAGGAGAATTGGGGCTTGTCCATCTTGTGGATATCTTTACTGTGGTGATGTGATGGTGGTGTGTGATGTGTGTTTGTCCTGTCTCTTTTTTCTTTTTTAAGGCTTTAGATTGAGGAAGGATGTGAAAATGGAATATAGGATATTTTTTTGTACAGTCTTAAAATACTAGTGCTTTACATGCATGCCTCTTTATGGATTCACCCGTTCTTATTTTTATATTTAATCATGCATTATTAATTAATGCAGGCTTGTATTGTATCTTGGTACCTGCTACCTTTGATGGTAAAGGGTAGTTTGGCCCATACCAGATGTGCTTTGGGCTTGTACCTGGCTATGTGCTTGGCCCGACTTTGTGCTCTCATATTACTCCTGGTGGTGATTGAGGGACCTTTGAGTGGTGCTGGAGATTGAGCCTGGACTACGCGCATGCAGAGCAACACTGTGCTCGCCATACTGGCTCTCTGGCTCTCTTGTTATCTATTAAAACTTTTTTGGCTTTCTCACAAATTTATTTCCCAGATGAACTTAAGAATGATATCCTCAGGAACTGGGGAGATAGAGCGAAGTCTGGAGTGGCCGTGCCTTGCATTGCTGGGCTTCAATTTGAACGGCAGCACCACAAGACCCCCACTGAGTGCTTCTGGAGAGGGCTCTGAGGCCCCCCAACATTGTTGAACTCAATGTTGTTTTTAATTCACTTGATCACTTGACATCCCATTATTCGTCGATTTGCTCGAGCGGGCACCAGTAACATTTCCATTGGACCCTACCACATGCCAGTGTAGCCCAATGGCATCTGGTTGCTTCAGGAATACGAAGAGCCTCAAACCATTCGTTGCGCATCTTTTTTTTTTTTTTTTCTTTTTTGGGTCACACCCAGCAATGCTCAGGGTCTCTCCTGGCTCTGCACTCAGGAATTACTCCCGGCGGTGCTCGGGGACCATATGGGATGCCGGGATTGAACCCGGGCCGGCATGGGCCAGCCGCAGCAAGGCAAACGCCCTACCCGCTGGGCTATCGCTCCGCCCTCGCTGCATATCTTGATGAAGAAGTCTGACCATCTTTTAGGTGGTGGCCACGTGATCTTTTGACGTCCCCTGGGATCCAGTTGGTAATGGCTCTAGTCCAGCGGTTGTCTCCAAGTAATTGTTTTTAATTAGAGGCCATTAAATTTTATGCAAATTTTAGTGTAAAATAATCAGAAGGTAACTGAATCAAAGTTTATATGGAATGAAAAGAGTCTCTAGGGAAATAGGGAAACTAGAGAATTTTGAAATTTTATGGAGAGATTGGGAAAAAGTTGTAAAGTTAAGGTAGGAGAGTATGTGATGCCTTTGCAAAATGATAAAGTATAGTAAAGGAAAGGTAAGGGTGAGTTCCAGATCGTGGAGGTCTTTTTTTTGCCTTGTTTTTTTTTTTTTTTATGGAGACTATAAGAAGTCAGCCCTTGAAAAGTTGCATATCGCAAACTAACACTTATTTAATTGATAATGAGTGAAGTTTATTTGGAAGGGCCAACACTACCTCCCAGTGTTAAAACTGGTAAAAGTTTTAAGAGTGCTGCATTGGGAACAAAGTGCGCTTTAATCACTGTAGAGATTCCTTAGGAAGCTTTTGTAGTACTTCCTTGAAAACACTGACTTTGAGGAGATTATTAACTGTGGCTGGTGAATGGGTTCGAGTGGGAAAGAAGCAATTATTACCGTGATTTGATTGTCAGTTGCCTATAATGAGTGAGGGAGAGGGAGACGGCAAATATTCTCTCTTGTTTTGGTGTGAGACATGGAAGGTGTATAGTTTGGGCTACTAAACTCTAGTATACAGGGGTAGAACTGGGTTTGGGGCGTGGAGGGTAAGTTCCATTTGAGACGTGTTGATTTTGAAGCGCTTGTTGATTTTCTGCATGTAAAGAGGACCACATAAGCATTTGGGTTTGTAAGTCAGTAAGGTTTAGTTTTGAGATCAGGCTTGCTTGTAATCATGACTGATGATTAGGAAAATGCAGATTAATATCGCAGTGAGATAACACCTGGCACCTGTGAGGATGGCTGGCTTCAAAGCAGCAATAACCAAGGCTGAAGATTGAACACAGAGGAACTCTTCACTGCACGTTGGTGGGAATGGAAACTGGTGCAGCCTTAGAAGGCACTCAAGAAGAAAGATAGAACTACCAGTGATCAGTAATTTCACCTTGGGTGTCTAAAGGATTAAAAACAACAACTTAATTTTTAGTCCAATATTTATTGCAATGTTGTTTACAGCAATCAGTATATGCAACTAAAAATATTCTGTGATAGATGGTTGGATAAAGATTATGACATTGGATACACTTGTACAGTAGAGTATCATTTAGCTACACACACACGAGGGGTGGAGAGCTCAGTGGGTTGAGCACATGCTTTTCCTGCAGGAGACCTGGGTTTCCACCCCTGCACTATGCATCCCTGAGCACTGCCAGCAGAGACAGAATTGTGGGAGTAGGCCCAATCCTAGTTGGCTTTAGCCCAAATATTGAAACAATTTGTTTCAAAAAAATGGGGGGTCAATTGTTGCAAAAATGAAAAGGAACCTAAAGAAAGGTATTATGTGAAGGAAATAAAGAGAAATAAGCCACTGAATTTTTTACACATCTGTGTACAATGTGAACATTTTTCTAGACTATGGTCAGATAAAGTAAGGCAAACCAAGGGACAACAATAGAGCTAAAGTTCCTCAGCAGGTGGTTGAGGGACTTGTAAAGATGTAAAGTCATGAGCATAGACGCCAGAAAGTGTGGGATAGTGTAGTAGAAACCTGGGCACGCTAACCGCTTGGGGCAGCTGAGCCAAGGAAATGAAGGACTCGCTGGAGAATAAGAGCAAGTAGAGTGACGGGGCGCAGAAACTGAGCAGGCTAGGTAGTTCCGGTAAGTTGGCTCTTGCCAGCAGTATCAGCCACTGACAGGAATTCAGCTAAAGCCTAAAGTGTATTGTGGATTGGGTAGCTAGTACAGACAACGTTTTTGATTTTGGCCAAAGGGTAGGTAACATTTTTTTTTTCTTTTGGGTCACACCCAGCAATGCTCAGGGGTTACTCCTGGCTCTTTGCTCAGGAATTACTCCTGGCAGTGCTCGGGGACCATATGGGATGCCGGGATCGAACCCAGGCCAGCATACGCCGGCTGTGTGCAAGGCAAACGCCTCTACCCACTGGGCTATCGCCCGCCCCAGGGTAGATAACATTTTTTTTTTTTTTTTTTTTTGCTTTTTTGGGTCACACCTGGCAATGCTCAGGGGTTACTCCTGGCTCTGCACTCAGGAACCACTCCTGGCCGCGGGACCATATGGGATGCCAAAAAGAAAAGAATGATTGGCTTGGCTCAGTAATAGGAATAACACTAAGAGCACACCAGCACTCTGCCCAGCGGCACATGATCCCCAGGGTCTGCTTAGCCAAATTATGGGCCTGTTCTCAGCATTCCTTGAGGGGTGGGGTTGGGGGGTGTTCTCCCCACAATAACAAAACAATGCAGAGATGGAAAAGAAGCTGGGCAGATGGATATTTGTGGGTTGTTTTATTTTTATTAGAATATTGGAGGCATTAATAAATTTTTTCTGAAGAAACAAGATCTGTACCTATTGTTGAACCTTTTAAAGGTGTTTGGAAGCATTGAATGTGAAACCAAGTCAGGAAACAGAATGATGATTATCAAGTTAGCTGTTTAGACGGCAGCAGGATCTTTAAAAAGTGTCTAATCATTTCATAGTTTCTCTTCTTTCGATATTCAGGAAATGACTAGAATTGGTGACATGCATTTGAGTCTGCATCCCGTGATGTTGACTGAGCTTAGTTAGGTGGCAATGTGGCAGTGGTGTCAGCAAACCCAGGCTCAGTATGAGTATAGTTTGAAGAAGCAAGTATAGTATTTGAAGAACAGGACTCAACACATGAAAAACATCGAAGTAGCTAGCAAATCTTTTTTTCATTTTCAGAAAAAAAAGTTCTCTTTTCATTTTGTTTTGTTTTACTAGGTGAAAGACGCTGAGTACGCCAGGAGCCAAAGGAGTTCAGATTGCCAAAAGGCCATCACTTTGAAATGATGAATATTAAGAGCATTCCCAAAGGCAAAATTTCCATTGTAGAAGCATTGACACTTCTTAATAATCACAAACTTTATCCGAAACGTGGACAGCTAAGAAAAATAGCAGAAGAATATCATCTAGAACTGAAGGATGTTAATTCCTGCTCAAATACTTTGTTACTTATGAAGTCAAAGTTTTTCCTGCTAAAGACAAAGCATTACAACCAAAATGAAGAAATATATAAAATTAATTTTCCCGCGCGACTTTCATACCTTTACACTATCTCCTTGGATTCTGGAATGTTAAATTAATTACAGAATGTGTATAATGCTCCCTTCTTGTAAAAGCTTACTATTTATTAGGTTTGTCAGTTTTTAAAGGATTGCTGACAATTTTGTTTTTGAGCTCCCAGTTAGAAATTTATTCATAATGTATCAGCATGTCTAATTGTAGATTTATTATAAATAAAAGAGTTAATGTGTTATTTTAGGGAACATATGTCAAAGTTCCATCTCCAATTTAGCCCATAAGTTATTTATTTAGAACTGTGAAATTAAGAACTTTCCCTGACTGACATCTAAAACTGTTTTTGGGGTTAGGGGAAGGAAGATTTAACAGGAAAGAAAGTTTAGTGCTGGGCTGGAGCGATAGCCCAGCGGGTAGGGCGTTTGCCTTGCACGCGGCCGGCCTGTGCCGGCCTGGGTTCGATCCCCCGGCATCCCATACGGTCCCCCGAGCACCACCAGGAGTAATTCCTGAGTGCAGAACCAGGAGTAGCCCCTGAGCATTGCCGGGTGTGACCCAAAAAAAAGCAAAAAAAAAAAGAAAGAAAGAAAAAGAAAGCTTAGTGCTTTGTTTTTTTTCAAATAAAGGCAGAGTAGATACCAAATTAGTGGTAAATACATTTTTGCTATTCCAGTATTTAGCAATTAAGATATTTATTTTGAATTGGCATTATGTGTGGATGGCAGCCTTAAAAATACCACTACCCCCAAAAATAGTATTGTTTATGAACAGAAGGCAGTAACTGTTTTGGAAAAAAAATGGAAAGAAAAGTTTTCAGGGGGCCGAGCAATAGCCCAGCGAGTAGGGCATTTGCCTTTGCATGCGGCCAGCCAGCCGCCGGGTCGATCCCGGGCATCCCATATGGTCCCCTCGAGCACTGCCAGGAGTAATTCCTGAGTGCAGAGCCAGGGAAAACCCCTGAGCATTGCCGGGTGTGACCCAAAAAGCAAAAAAAAAAAGAAAGAAAAGCTTTCAGTTTTTTGACAGCTTTTCTGGACAGTGCAGAAATGAAAGTTCAAAGAATTTAAATGAAAGAACCATGTGAAATGAAGTATATAGTTTTAAGTTTAAATGCTGGTTGAGAGGAAGAAATAGCAAGCAGACACAGAAAATATATTCTGTATGGAAGGAAACATGAGAAATTGCTGGTTCATCTATTAACAAATTTAATGGGCGCTGGAGAGATGGGCATCATGCATCAACTCTGGGTCAGAGCACATGGGAGGCCTGGCTTGATCCCTGAGCACAGACAGGAGCAGCGCCTCAGCAGAGAGCCAGGAGCAAACCCTAAGGTGAACAGATGCCACCCTGAGCAAGTAAAATGCACTACCCCCAATCAAACCCCTCCCCCATACCTGAGTGTAATATATGCCAGTACTAGGATTTAAGTGAGACTTTAAAGTTCTGTCGTTTCAACATTTGTGGAATCTAAAGTAGTTTGCATTACCTCAGATGTTTCCACTAAAAATGAATATGTAATGCTAACTTAAATCCAAGGATAACATTAAAGGCCTACAGAGAAATTTTTTTTGCAGTTAGTCCATAGTCCAGAAGAGGCTTCATGGCCTATTTTAAGGTTTATTTTGTGTTTATAATAGCAAGGTCCTACATACAGTATTTCAAAAGCTGACTGGTCTTGTTTTCCTGCAGTATCCAAGACAAGTGTTGCAAAAGTGCAAGGAAGTGTTGTAGGAATTTTGGGTGACATATCAACAAAATACTAGGTTATTAGTGTCTTCCTGAGGAAAAAATAGCATCACAGTCTTCCAGAGGGTGATGCTAAGGGATTCACAAGATGGGATGTGTGTAAAATTGTGAAAAGAATTGAGGTGGGGGAAAATTTTAACTTGCCTGACAGTTTAATTATGTGGATAAATAGACCCAGTTTATGTTGCATTCAAAACAGTAATCATTTTAAGAAAACTCACTGTAAAGCTACACTTTTAAAACTATAAATTAGTCATCAAAACTATTGACCTTTATCGTAAAAAGGTCATTAAGACTGCAGTTTCTGAGCCATTTCCTTATAAAGTCTACACTGTGATTAAGCAGCTGTAATTATGACTTTTATGGTGTCATAAAATAAAAGTACTTCATATATCAATTGGCCTATTATTGCCTTTTATTACATGTGAAGAGCCCTTGGCAGAAGTGCCATGGACTTTAGATTTCAGGGAAAATTCAGCAGTATCACTGCTGATTTTGGGGATGTCTGCAACTGAAGTATTTAATAATTGCATTTTAAAAGCAGTTCTTTTACTGGGCACTAATCTACATGAGGCAACTTGCTTAATATTTCAACAGGTATTGGGATGAGTATAGTTACTCATATTTTATAGGAAAAGTTGAAGCTCAGATCTCCAGTAACTTCACAGATTACTTACGATGTGTTGGAGCCTGAATGTAAGCCCTAGATATAGTTTCCAGAACTTTTTTTACTCCTAACTCCTACACCGTATTGCCTCTACCAGATTGCCTCTACCAGAATTAGATAACATGTAACATGTCAGGTCTAGTCAATGTAGAGCATCAAATGAGAATCACTTGTGAGGCCCTAGAAAAGGATAACTGCTGTGAAAGTTGTTAGTAAGTCATTAACTTTTTGTTAATGAGATTGAGGAAAATAATGATTAGGAAGTATGTTTAAAAATATACTGGTGTAGCACCAGTCTGTCCAAACCTAGTCATCTATGCAGGCTGAAGATCAATATTGGTGTAAAGTTATTGTGAGTGAAAAAAGGAGCAGGAAGAGAAAAGGGTGACTTTGAAAGAGAGAAGCTTCCCCTAGTTCCCTGGAGAAAGCAAAGAATTCCTCAATTTAAAAAAGGCTTCAGGAGTATAAAGAGGAACGTTAAAAGGACTGGTTTATTGGAAACCCATGTAGGAAAATCACTAAAGTCAGTGGATTTGACAGTTCTGCCAAAAAAATGGGCTCACCATATGATTTTATTGCCCACGTCAGAACACTTGAATGAGAAAGGGCACCAGCATAATTAGGAAGGACAATAGGGGCAATAAGCATGACTGGAAAGTTCTGGGCAAGGTTGGAGCAGCATCATCCCAAACAACAGTCACCAAAACAGATCTCGAAGGTCACCTGAGATGTAGCTACCAGCTATACTTTGTCAACATTTAGCATCTCACCAATAACCAGAAATGACCCCAATGTGCCAGACAGGTATTTGTTGAGGCTGGAGTGATAGTACAGGGGTAAGTGCTTGGACTCATGCTATGAGTGCTCCAGATCTAACTCTGTTCTCTAAGTACTACCAGGCATGGCTCTTGAACACAGACTCAGAAGTAGCTCCAAGCATTACCGGTATAACCCAAAAAACAAAAGCAATCAAACCTAATGTGTTCAATTTAATAGGCAATATAAAAACCACTCCCTATAAGGAAAATTCAAAAGGGAAGTCATCTTGAAGTATTTGGGGAAAAGAATAGTCAAAATTGGAAAAACCAGTAGTTAAGAGTTAAATAATCCCTGAGACAAAAGAATATATGAATATAATATTTGAACAATTTTGTAATTTTAGTATACTTCATAATTGTTCCTTTCCTGTCCCCCCCCCCCCGCTTCATCCCCTCCTTCTCACACACACACACACTTGAAGCACTGGATATTTTCCCTTTGAAATCTCATGAAGATGCGTTATCAGCTTAACCAGGGTAGCACATCCAAAAGCTGCTCTTATATGTAGGAACTTTACTTTCTGGAAGAGGGAAGTAAAGGTTGGCCACACCCAGCCAGCATTGCTCAAGGGCAGTTTCTGGCTCTGTGTTCAGAAAGCATCCCTGGTGATGCTTGGGGAACCATATGTAGTACCAAGGATTTGAATGGGATCAGTATGTTATAAAGCAAGTATTGTGACCCCTATACTCTTTCTCTCTGACCTTTATGTGTAGGTGTTGATGGCTATTGACTGAGAGTTCAGCTGTGACGGGCTCAAAGCACCTTTAAGCAGTCTCTTGATAAGTATGCATGGGCTTCTCTTTTTTTTTGCTTTTGGGTCACACCCAGCGACACTCAGGGGTTACTCCTGGCTCTGCACTCAGGAATTACTCCTGGCGGTGCTCGGGGACCATATGGGATGCCGGGGATCGAACCCGGGCCGGCACAGGCCAGCCGCGTGGAAGGCAAACCAACCACCCGCTGGGCTATCGCTCCGGCCCCAGACATGGGCTTCTCTTAACCATGCAGATAATCCTTCACCACGCATGTTACTGTTGGTATTTCTAAAAGCTGAACTGCTAGACAGAGAGTACAAATGTTAAGTTGTTGGCAGTCCACCACTTCTTTATTCTATTTGTCACCGCTTTTTTTTTTTCTTTTGGGTCACACCCAGTGATATTCAGGGGTTACTCCTGGCTCTGCACTCAGGAATTACTACTGGCGGTGCTCGGGAACCATATGGGATGCTGGGGATCGAACCTGGGCCAGCACTGGCCGGCCGCTGCAAGGCAAACGCCCTACCCGCTGGTCTATCATTCGCCCATTTTTGTTACAGTCTTATGTGGTTTCAGAAGTAGGAAACATTAGCCACACCTTCATATGGGGGAAAGTGTCAAAGGATTTGGTGATCATCTTTGCTCTTTGAGAAAGGTGCAATGTCAATGTCTCATTTTACTGATGTTGATTTAGATAGCTTGATTAAAGGTGGGCTCTGTCATTTTCTCTGTAAAATGACTTTAAATTCTAATAACAAAGGGACATGAGAAGTCTAGATATGTTTTTTAAATATTTTAGCAACATTTACAGTTTTACAATGCTGTCAGTGTATGTTTTATGCACACAACATTCTAATACCAGACACTTCACCACAGTGCCTGTTACCCTCTACTATTGACTTGGGTGGGGCTCCCTCATCCTCCCCCCAAGTCACTATCCCTACCCACATGTGAGAGGGTTTTTTAGAACTTATTTTGACAGGCCACGCCCTGAGGTGCTCAGCGCTTACTCCTGGCTCTGTACTCAGGGATTACTCCTGGTCACTTGTGGGACCACAGGGGTACCAGGGACTAGACCTGATTCGGCAATGTGCAAGGCAGCTACTCTATCTACTCTAATGATAGCCACTGCAGTATCATTCTGGCCCTCCATATGTTTTTTGATCTGGATGCAAAACATACCACTTGATCATTTGATCACTCGACATCCCATTATTCATCAATTTGCTTGAGCGGGTGCCAGTAACATTTCCATTTGACCCTATCACGTGCCAATGTAGCCCAATGGCATCTGCTTCAGAAATACGAAGAGCCTCTAACCATCCGCTCAGGGTCTTGACGAAGAAGTCTCACCATCTTGTAGGTGGGCAGCCACGTGATCTTTTGACGTCCCGTGGGATCCAGTTGGTAATGGTTCTAGTTCAGCGGTCATCTCCAAATCGCATTACATGTCCAGCCTACCTGATTTTCAATGCCTTGGCAAATGAGACAGCGTCCCTGACTCTGGTTCAGAGATGGAGGTCGGAACTCCGATTCCTTCTCTCACTTGAGTGAGGCGTGATATTCCAAGCATAGCTCTTTAGATTCCTCTTTGGGAGACTGGAATAGCATTCTCATACTGCTTTTGTAAGGCCCAGGTCTCTGAGGCATATGTTAATGCAGGGAGAATGGTGGAGTCAAAGAGATGTACCCGAGCCGGAGGTTCTTTGCCCTTTTTAGCTATTTCTTCGATGGTCTTGAAGGCATTCCATGTTATATAGGCAAAACATATATTTGTATGTTTTGCCTATAACATTTTTATATAACATTCCTATATTTGTATGTTTTGCCTATATAACATTTACCTATATAACATTCCATGTTATATGGGCAAAACATATTTGTATAAATTTATCATGTTGTTCACATCAAAATAAAGCATTTTGTATACTTTATTATACTTTTTTATGCAATAAACATTTTAGGCCAAATTGTGTATTTTCCCATTTGATCATTTTCATCCTTTACTTTTATACCTTGACAGGTTGTACTGCAGTTGTTTGGCTTGACAATGATTCCATTAGTCTCCCAATTGCAAAAACCACATTCTACATTTCACCCCATTTTAGCGCCCTGCCTCAGTAATGATTCCTTCACTTGATCACTTGATCACTTGAATCCCATTATTCATCGATTTGCTCGAGCGGGCGCCAGTAACAGTTCCATTGGACCCTATCACGTGCCAATGTAGCCCAATGGCATCTGGTTGATTCAGGAATATGAAGAGCCTCAAACCATTCCTTCAGGGTCTTGACAAGGAAGTCTGACCATCTTGTAGGTGGGCGGCCACGTGATCTTTTGACATCCCATGGGATCCAGTCGGTAATGGCTCTAGTCCAGCAGTCGCCTCCAAATCGTATTACATGTCCAGCCCATCTGATTTTTTGATGCCTTGGCAAACGAGACAGCGACCCTGATCTGGAATAGCGACAGAAGTCGGAACTCCGGATTCCTTCTCTCACTTGAGTGAAGCGTGATATTCCAAGCATAGCTCTTTCAATTCCCTCTGGGAGACCCAAATAGCATTCTCATCCTGCTTTCATAGGGCCCAGGTCTCTGAGGCATATGTTAATGCAGGGAGAACAGTGGAGTCAAAGAGATGTGCCCGGAGCCAGAGGTTCTTTGTCCTTTTAGCTCTTTCTCAGATGCCTTTGAAGGCATTCCATGCTGCTCTCTTCCTCCTGGCGCAGCTCAGGTTCTAGGTCATTCATCATTTTGACTTCTCGACCTAGGTACGCATAACTGCTGCATTCAGAGATGTTTGTTCCATTGAGAGTGAATGGGGCCTCTGGAACTAGTTCATTTTTCATAAACATGGTTTTCTTTTAGATTCAGCTGTAGACCTATCTTTCCACATTCTCGGTTGAAGTCAGCCAGCATTTGTGCCTCTTGGCTAATATTTGGTGTTATTAGAGCGAAGCAGAGGTGGTGTCTATGTGTATGTAACTATGATTCCTTATAATTGTTTTTAGTTGGCACTCCAGAGTAATTTTCTTCCGAAAAGGAAAATTGATAATTCTGCTTCCTTGTTAAATTCATGCTCTTACTCTTAGGATAAAATCTAAGTTTCATAAAGATATAAGTATTTCCATCCCTCCTTATTTTCTCCAAGCTCATCCCTCACAACTTTGTCATTGTAAACTACAGCCTTTCTAAGTTTTCTACTGAGATATGAAATTATCTATGACCAAAAATACAAATTAATACCTCATAGCTTTTTAAAATGACAGCTTAGTTTCATTCTATTTAGTGAATGCTAGTGAGCATTAATAAGGTACAAGTGTCCAGGCTAGGCAGAAAGGTAAGAGTTCTGATAAGGAATGAAGATAGAGCTTACTTCCTGTTGGGATAAGAGAAATAGACAAATTACTCTACAACACATGCAAATTTTAGTGAGTGTGCTGAGTAGAAACACAATACATAGGATTTGAAGGAGGGATTGATGAGAATCTTTCTAAGCAAAACCTATTTAATTAATGCAGTTCTAAAGTGATGCCATTTAAGAAGCAAAATCATATAAAAATAATTAGTATATTGAAGTTCCAGAAAGCCAGGTCCTATGTGGCTGGCATATTTGACTGACAGAAGATCCGCCTCCCAAGGAATATACACTCGCCTTTCTGAAGATGCTAGTGAAAGTACTAACCCTTTTTTTATGTATGGGTTTTTTTTTTCCGTTTTCTTGTCTTTTTCAGTTGCTCAGATTATGTTCTGCTAGCAGCTATAACCAATTCAAGGTTTCTTCTGCCAGAGCATTGCAGCAGCTGCTGCAGTGCAGGCAGGGACCCTCAAGATGGGGCTTTTGTGCAGAGCTTGCTGTTATGAGAGAGCTTTCTTTAACGTTCATGGAGATGTCTCAGCTATTCTACTTTGTTAGGCATTTAAGACCTAATGTTTACATTTACTTGAATTAAAATGCTTTGATTCTATAGCTGCTAAAGAAGAGCTGTTAGTGTTCTATTGCTGTGGCTGCCATAACAAAGGAGCATAGACATGCTTAAGCAATCACTTTTCTTCCCATTGTTCATCCATTTGCTCCAGAGGGCATTAGTAACATTTTCATTTGTTGGGAATTTCTAATGCTTAATCTTTTATTTCTGGAACCTAGAAGTCAGAGTTCAAGAAGTCAGCAGAATTGTTTCTCCTAACACCTCTCTTTGGCCTGAAGATGTCTCTTTGTTTTCCCTGTGTCTTTCGTGTGTGTTTTCCCCTGTTCCTGTCTATAATATTTATTATATACATATATATGATCTGTAACATATAATATATATGTCTATGACATATCAACATAAGTCTGTGATATGTATGTATATCCTCTTCCTGTTGTAAGATACCTGTTGGAGGACAGGTTTAGCTATTCTGGGAGTTTTGTTGTTTTGCCCACCCCAGCTTAATCTTATTTAAGCCAAGGTCTCATTCTAATGAGACCTCTCTTCTATGTAAACACTGCTAGAGGGTGTGGCAGTTACAGAAGTCACCTTGATTGAATAACTCCTGACTTATACATCTACTAAGACTTCTATGTTTTCTAGATTGGGCACAGCTCCTCTTTATACCCACTGCACCCAGCGTGGGACAGTTAGAATTTACCAGGAGACTACCACCCTGGCTACGCTTGAGACTATAGGAAGACTATAGGAAGGATCATACTAGTTTGCTCTAAGCAGGCGAGTGTGACCCTTTCAGTACACGAGAACAAGATACTCAGAATCACCCTGGTGCAGATAATAAGAAGGACCTTGTGGGTACCATCTAGATTACATGAAGCTCATGAAGTTAAGATGTATTACTTTATACCAGCCCCTCTCTCCAGTGTTTTACATAAGAGATAATCTTGGTAGAAAGGATTAGACCTTGGCATAACCTTTGTTTATACCTGCAATAGGGTGTGGCACTACACTCTGTTTAGAGTTCTTTGTTGACATGACCCTCCCGATTGGATTACTTTGGTGTATATAAGGGGCTGACTTGAGGCCCCTTCACTTTTACCTTTTTGGCCTTTTAGCTTTCAGCTTTTGGCTCCTGTGGCTTTTGGCCTCGGCCTTTTGCTTTGGCTTTTGGCTTTTTGCTCGTGGGCCTTTTGCTTCTTCTGGGTAGGACTCAGCTCGGGTGAGATCCTCTCTCTTTGGTGGGAGACTTAGGCTCTTTTGTATGGTCTAAATTCAGACCAGAGCTAGAGTTTGTTCATTATATTGGATTGCTGTGGAAGAGCTTTGTACTATTAAAAAGCCATTTTTGAACTGCACCGACTCGTGAGTTTTCATCTGTTCTCTCCCGGCGCCCTCAGAGGTAGAAGAGAACCTCTGTCCTGACACTGTCGGGGACCCCGGCAGT
>JAJIBD010008067.1:0-85726 GCA_021461705.1 Cryptotis parvus
CCTCCCTCCCTTCCTTCCTTCTTCCCTTCCTCCCTTCCTTCGTCCCTTCCTTCCTCCATTCCTTCCTTCCTTCCTCCCTCTTTTTCCTTCCTTCCACCCTCCCTTCCTTCCTTCCTCCCTCCCATTCTTCCTTCCTTTGATAGTACTTATGAGTCTATATTGATATGAGTACTTATGTGACCTTTGATAGTACTTATGTGACCTTTGATATGAGTACTTATGTGACCTTTGATAGTACTTATGTGACTATATTCATTGCCAGAACTACAACAAGGGATTAGGAAGTCAAAGGAACTTTATGCAGGATAAGTTCCTTACTTCCTGTGTGTGATCTTTCTTGCAATACCCTTCATTTTGATCAGATGCAATATAAGAGAACCAAGGTAATATTTTATTGAGGTTTTCATTTGTATTTCTGAAGACTAGTGACATAAACATTTAATTTTCAAATATTTCTTGGTCATTTATATGGCCCCTGGGAAATGCTAGCAAGTATTGTAACAATATGAATCTAAGAAGAGATAGCTTCAAGGAACTTGGATAAGTCATTTTACTCATTGGGATAGTTTCCTGCTCTATGTATAGATGCAGAATTTCTACAGTAACAAAAAATGTGATTTTACTCTTAATTATTAGCATAAATATAATTGTGCTTTAACTCTATTAGAATTGACATTCAAACATAGAACTCATATAAAATATAGAAAATCCAGAAAACAGAGGGAGCTCATCTGAAATTTTTTGTAGTGGTAGATTATCTCTACCTAATTAAAGGATATTCTGCTACTATTCTTTATCAAAATATCTTGGCACCAGTCAATATTGATGTCAATATTGAAATTGAGTGTAATATTTAATCTAAAATGATTTCTAACTTTTCTCAAGGATTATTGTTTGCTTGGGAATCTATAAAACATTGATTTTAAAAGATAAAATTAATTTGGCATAATTATTTTATCAACAAAATTCAATAATTTTGTTTATATATTACTTTACATAAACTACATTGATATTTTTCTTAACTATATTTTTATTTCAGTACATTTTGTTTCAGTTTGTTTATTTACTGTGAGATACACAGTTACAAAGTTGTTTGTGATTGGATATCAGTTATAGTGTTTCATCACCCATCCCATCACCAGTGTACATTTCCCACCACCAACTCCCCAGTTTCCCTCCTGCCTCCTCCTCTCAGCCTACCTCTGTGGCAGGCACTTTTCTTCTTTCTCTGTTTCTTGATGAGCAGAGGTTTAATGCTTGCTGATTCAACAGTCATGATGTCATTAAAGACTATAATAACTTAGGCGATGAGAACCAATCATATACATATATCTGCAGTTATTTTAACACACACATATAAATGTATGGATGCATGTATCTGCATAAGTGTTTCCTTTGTCACAAATTATTTGGACATGTGTAATGGTTCTGATACCAGTAAGCCTAACAAGAAACCAGAGCAAAACACACATCATGCAGTCAGTCATTCTCAACATCCAGACTCCATAGTTCCTCAGAGCTTCATCCGAGAGAAAACCTGATCTTCCCCCTTTAAGTTTCATCAGTAAATGCTTGAGATAAAGGCCTTCAACTGAGACTATACCACCTACCATGCAAAGCCTGACAAGTTACCTGTGTTTTATTTACTTGTTATGCCAAAAACTAGTAACCGTTATGGACCTCAGTTCCATGACCTGAAGAATGGTTTGGGCTCCTCCTGTCCCTGGAGCAAGTAGATGCCCTTGGGTTACACTTGCTTGTGACAGGACTCATGGAGATGTTACTAGTGCCCACTAGAGCAAATCGATGAACAATGGGAAGAGAGTGACAGTGAATAACTCATTGATAGTTAGTTCACTGACCTTGTATGTAATCAACATGCGACATCAAGATTTCCTTTTCAAGTTTGTCTTAAAATGCCATGATTCTGAAGAATACATACATCTTGAAAATCATTGAGTATATGTAATTATAAGAGTTACAGTAATATAGAAAGTTTGTTGTACTGTTTACCTTTGCCCCTTTAATGCTTAAATGCAGAATCTTCAGTGAATTAGATAGGGAACAACAGAAGGAAACAGATATTTGTCATAAATATCATATTGTTTTGATGCCTGGATGGTAGATGGTCTGACATAGGAAAAGACTGGGCCCTCTGGGATGAACCCAGAAGCACGGCAAGCTACCCATGGTCTATTCAATATGCCAAAATCAGTAATATGGACCTCATTCCCACTGAATGGAGAAGTTACTGTTGCCCGCTCAAGCAAATTGATGAACAATGAGAAAAAAAGTGACAAAATATACATGACAAGTTATTAAGTGATTAGTATCCAAAATATAGATAGGAATCACAAAACGACTGAATAACATAAATGCAATTCAATAAAAATGAAGGATAAAAACATACATAAACATTTATCAAAAGAAGAAATATAGATAGCCCCTAGACACGTGAAACCCTGGGCATCATAGTTATTATTAAGAAAATGAAAGTCAGTATCTCAAATTTATGAGAACAACCAAGTTAAAAAAAATTGGAAACAAGTGTTGGTGAGGATGAAGAGAAATGAACAAAACTCTGTGGAACATTCTTTGGTGGGAATGTAAATCAATGTGCAACCTTTTTGAAAACAATATATTTTTAAAAGACAATTTATATTTTATCCTGTTAACCATTCCCACACATTTATGTAAAGAATAATAATTGCTAATTAAAAATTGTCTGCACTTCTGTGTTCACAGAACCATTTTCATAAGAGTCAAACCATGGAGTCAACCTAAGTAGCGTAGTTATGGATGGATGAGTGTGAGAAAGTAGTATCATATATATATATATACACACACACTTTAATGTAACTCTGCCATATTAAAGATGAAATTGTATTTTTGAAGGAAAATGCATAAAACAAGATGATTATGCAAATGAAACAAGGAGATTTTTGTGGGATAGTTTCACTCATATATGGTATATGAATTACCGTAGCCTAGAAAATGACAAGAAATCATAAACATCCCTATATTCAGGGTAAACCACAGTAACCTGAGGGAAAGGGAGGGTGTAGAGGAAGAGGAAAGGGCATATTTTTGTAGCAGAAGACACTTTACATTCTTTGCTGGGAAGAATGATGATTACAAAGATACATAGATATGATGCTAAACACTTAAAATTCCCTAGTATTGTAAATCAACAATATTATTGAAAACCACCAGCAGGGAGGATTAGAAAGAAAAAAATAGGAGGTAAGGCACCTGCATTGCAAGCATCTCACCCCGGTTTAATCCCTTTGTACAAGGTTAAGATATTAATTCTACTTTTATTCCGCATAATATTAGAAATCCTCACTATAGAAATCAGGTAAGAAAAATAAATCAAAGACTGCCCAATGGGAAAAGGCAGAAGTAAAAATACAACTCTTTTCAGGTGGCATCTAACATATATAGAAAATCTTAAAGACTCTCATAAAAATAACTCCTAGAAATAATGTCAGTATAGCAAAGCAGTAGGCTAAAAAAATAATTTGGAAATCTGTTGCATTTTTATATGCAAATAATGAGTTATAAGAAGAAATAGAATGACAAATCCTTTAAAACAATGCCAAAGTATCATATACTTTAGGCATCTCTAGTAAAAAACTAGATGGGAGATGATCCTTTCATTATATCATAAAATAGAGCTATTAGTAATAATTGAATATGTGTGGTACTGTTAATAGGCTCTGAAACCAAAGGAAGGAACATAAGTGAAAGCCTGGAAATAAATCCTCAGATTTATGGATAGTTAGTATATGACAAGAAAGCTTTTTGCATGAAGTGGAGTAAGAAGAGACTCTCCCACAAATGGTTTTGGAAAATCTGCATAATCACATCACTGTATCACTGTCTTCCCATTGTTCATCAGTTTGCTCAAGAGGGCATTAGTAAAATCTCCATAGTCCTTTCACATGCAAGTGTAACCCAAGGGCATTTGCTTGCTCCAAGGAAAGAGAGCCCAAATCATCCTTCAGGTCATGGAACCAAGGTCCATAATTGTTACTAGTTTTTGGCATAACAAGTAAATAAAACCTGGGTAGCTTGCCAGGCTCTGCCATGTAGGTGGTTAGTCTCAGTAGAAGGTTTTCATCTCGAGCATTTTCTGATGAAACTTAAAGGGAAAGAGCAGGTTTTCTTTTGGATGGAGCTCTGAGGAACTATGGAGTCTGGATGTTGAGAATGACTGACTGCATGATGTGTGGTTTGCTCTGGCTTCTGGCTAGGCTTACTGATATCAGTTAAACCCTGTCTAGAACTGTATACAATGTATAAATGTGAAAGATCTTGGGAAGGACCTTATCCTAAAATCAGCATTCTTAAGAATATTGCCAAGGGAGCTGTGGGTCTGGCATGGGTGGGTCTCTCTCTTCCAGGGCAACTGACATGGAGGCAGAGGAAAGGGCAGGGCCCAAAACTCCACTCCGAGTAAGGGCAGCATGGTCTCTCCCCACTCATGAGAGCAAACCCTTGGAGCAATGTTGGACTGGGCCAGGGGCTGGCCGAGCCCCCTTACTGGGAGGTCAACTCCACGGGTTGCTTCCATGTGGGTCCCGCTGAGCAGCGCAGCTGTGGGTCTGAAGTGGATGGGTCTGGATCTCTTCTGGGTTTGCAGATTAGCTGTGAGTCTGGCGTGGGTGGGTCTCTCAAATAGTCACATATGAAAATAAAATCATCTCGTTTCATTCATTTTCCTTCAAAGACACAATCTCATCTTTACTATGGCAGAGTTACAGTAAAGCATGCGTGTATATGATGCACTTTCTCATACTCATCCACCCATTCTTAGGTGGACTCCATGGCTTGACTCTTATGAAAATGGTGCTGTGAGCACAGGAGTGCAGACAATTTTTAATTAGCAACTATTATTCTTTATAAAAATGTGGTCAAAAAAACCATTCAGTAGTTCAGGAAACTTCTGGAGCTTTTCAGAAATTTCCTGCATTACTGAATGGTTTTTTTTGACCACATTTATGTAAAGAATAATAATTGCTAATTTAAAATTTCATTCTGGACATAATCAAGGTAAGAAATAGATATATTATTTGTAACTTCGAAATATAACTGTTTAACTGTTTTCAAGTAGTAAGATAAGCAACATTATTTTTTCAGGATACTCTCTTTTGTCAGGGAAAATTTATTTTGAGACAAAGGGGTGGCATAGAAGCCAAAGGTTGAACACAGCTGGGGATGTGTTGAATACCTTTTTTTTTGGCCATATTGGTGATGCTCTAGGCTTTTTCCTGTGTCTACACTCAGGGATCACTCATGATCATTGTGTCTCTGAACTCGGGAATCACTTATGATGGTGCTCAGGGACCATAGGAGTGCCAGGGGATGAAACTCAGGCTTGCTATGTGCCAGAAAAGCAACCCCTACCCACTGTACTCTCTCTCCAGCCCCTATTTGTTGAAGACTAATACTGGGCAAATGCTTTGCTCTCATTATTATGGATCTGCACTTTTTTAAACATCTTCAGTGTAGAAATGAGAAGACTAAGCTCCCAGAGTGAAATAATACATCCACACTATCTGGAGGTCAAGGCTACTCAAGAACATGCACTCTGGGTCTCTCTGCCCTTAAGGACTCGGGTTTGTTCTAGCCAGTATAGACAGGGCTTTTGACCTTTTCACCTAGCCTTTCCTTCTGCTTGCTGGTTTTGTTTGTATGTTTTTGGGTCACACCCAGTGGTACTCAGGACTTAGTCCTGGCTCTGTGCTCAGGGATCAATCCTGGGTGGGGCTTGGGGGACAATTGGGATACCAGGGATTGAGTCCCAGGTGGAGTCCCACCTGTCCTATACACTTGCCCTGACCTCAGGTTGCCATTGTAAATGTTCCGACACCCCTAGGACATTTTTCTTTTTATTTATCTGAAAAATTTTTATAATGTGTTATTTTGTATGGAAGAGCCTGGCAAGCTACAGTGGTGTATTTGATATGCCAAAAACAGTGACAATAATGGACCTCATTCCCAACGAATGGAGACGTTACTGGTCCCACTTCGAGCAAATCGACGAACGACGAAAACAAGACAAGTGACATAAATGTGTGGGGATGGTTAACTGGATAAAAGCAGTGTAATAAACAATGCCAGATTTATACCTCAAAAACTATTAGTCATTACTGAAAGAAACAGAAGAGATTGTCAGTAAATGGAAAACTAATATAAGTTCATGGAGGGGAAGAATAATGACCGTCTTATCCAAAACATTTTTCAGATTCAACGTAATCCCCATGAAAATCCTGATTACATGTTTCGAGGACTTAAAAAAAACTATTAAAATTGTAACAAAATTCTATATCTCTCTGCATGACCAAAGCAGCTCTGGAAAAAAAACTAGATAGGAGATGATCATTTCATTATATCATAAAATAGAGCTATTAGAAATAATTGAATCTGTGCCATACTGTCAATAGGCTCTGAAACCAACGGAAGGAACATAAGTGAAAGCCTGGAAATAAATTCACAGATTTATGGATAGTTAATATATGACAAGAAAACTTTTTGCATGAAGTGGAGTAAGAAGAGACTCTCCCACAAACAGCATTGGAAAACCTGGATAGTCACATACAAAAATAAAATGGAACCATGTTTCACACCATTCACAAAAGTTAACTCAACATGGATTAAAAATTCAAGTTAAAACCAAAATTTATAAAATGCATTGTTGAAAACAGACACAATTCACCAATTTATAGACCTTAGAATTTTCTTTAATATTTTATTCTAATAGAAAATAAAATAAGAACAATTTAGGGCATCGTCTAAAATTAGTTTGTGTGGGCAGGAAAAAGAAATGGGTCAAGTGAAAAGATTGCTAATGGCAGAAAACATTTACCTAAAACAAGGGTAATAACCTATACCCTTAGTTATTACCAAGGATAATGAATAAACCAAGGAGATGAATAAACACTTTTCTTGGAAATTATATAGCTAGCCAAGTTGTACCATTCACTTCTTTTAACAGAGAAAGTACAAATTGAAATCAAGCTATGGTGTAATTTCATTAGTGAGAATAACGTATATCATAAAGAGAAGAACAATAAGTTTTGGGAAACATATGGTGTAAAAATAACCTTAAGCAACCAGAGTGATAGTCCAGAGGACAGGGTGTTTGTCTTGTACATGGCTGACACAGGTTTGCTCCCCAGTATGCCGTATCATATGGTCCACCAAGCCTGCCAGGAGTAATTCCTGTGTGCAGAGCCAGGAGTAACCCCTGAGCACTGCTGGTGTTACCTGAAGAGCACCTTCATCCACATTTGTTTCAGCCTCTATAGAGAACAATATGGACATTTCTCATAAAAGTAGGGGGTAGCACTTCCATGACACCCAACAACTCTGTGTTTTATAAACATAAACATATATCCACATATGCACACGATGGAATACTTAATTGTGCATTATAATAATGTAATGCAGTTACAGCAATATGGAAGGAACAGAAGGGCATCCTGTAAGTAAAATTAGACAAAGGCAAAAGATAACTAGAGGATGAGCTCCTTATCCATGGAATGCAATGGGACATAATAAGGGAGAAGGAAATATCAATAACAAGCATTGGCTTTGATAACATAGTACATAGAGCGCACACATGAGTTTCTCCGAATGGAAAATGGAAAGCAAAGAAACAGAGATAAGTAAAATACATGTTCAATGAACAAGGCTTGAGGATCAAGCCCACATTATTTCTTTTTTCTATGAGAGCCACCCCTACGGTTCTCAGGGCTCACTCCTGACTCTTGCTTAGAGTATATTTCTGGATTTTTTTTCAAGAATCACATGCCATGATGGGGATTGAAGTTAAGTCAACTGTGTGCAAGGAACTGACCCTGGAATAACTTCTCTGGGTCCCATATTTTGATTTTAATAGTTGTATGAGTATGGATTATCTGTGCTTCTCCCTTAATCTAATGTTACCTTATTGTGAAAACACTTATTGGCAGTGTTATATATACTGAACTCTGAACTTCAAAATATATAAGGCATTTTGTGTCCATTAGACATAATTCTTTACAATATTTTAATATTAGTTCAATAAATAATATCTTTTGGAATGGTTTCCTCCAAAATACAGGGTTTTATTTTTATTTATTTACTTTTTTTGCTTTTTTTGGGTCACACCCAGCAATGCTCAGGGGTTTCTCCTGGCTCTGCACTCAGGAATTACTCCTGGCAGTGCTCGGGAACCATATGGGATGCCAGGGATCGAACCCAGGCCGGCATGGGCCAGCCACGTGCAAGGCAAATGCCCTACCTTCTGGGCTATTGCTCCAGTCCTTGAGTGGATATCTACTGATATTTTAAGTGACAAGCAACTTTCTTAGACTATCAAGCTTTCAACCAGAACAGCATTGAAAAAATATGAACAGAATACTAAATGCAGAAAAAACATCTTTTGGTGACAGCTAAAACACAGGGTTTTTACAAGAACATCTTTTGGTATTGATTCTTAAAAGTAAAAAATCATTTTCTACAATGGGGAAATCCGATTGGCTATAGCACTTAACATCTTCCTTTTCTTTTCATTGCTAGTCTGTCAAAACAGTTTAATATGAGGAGAAAAGATCTCAAGTAGAAAAAAAAATTCTTAAAACTGAAATTGCTTGAACTTGTTAAATCTGCTTTTTTTCCAAGTAGTGTTCAATACTGCTACAGGGTTTTTTTCCCCCTCATTTAATCTCAAATTACTACATCAGAAAGCAACTGACATTCGTGCACTGTCTTTCCCTCAAAGAGATTTAAACTGTTAGAGGTAGAGCAGGTATATGTGAGTATTCTAAGAACAGATCCCTTTATAAATGCGTATGCAGAAGGGGGCAGAACATAATCTATCTTAGAAGGAAATAATTTTCAAGGACTGAATGGGAAGAACGGAGAATTTTTGAAGTACAGGAGTAATAAATAGGATAAAAAGATTTGATAAAGAAAAGAAAAAATATTGATAACAGAAAGATAACATTCTTTGCTTTTATCAAACAAGAGTATATTCTGCATAATATATTAAGTTTTGATAACTGATGAAACATACTGCAAACTAACAAAGGTGTAAGGCTGTATAATTAACAGGGTCTTGAATAAGAAATGAAGTTGCTAAGAGTTTGGATAAGTATGCCACTGGTTCACAAACCATCCCTTTCTTTAAGTATCAAACAAGATTGAATCTATTAGGCTAAAGACTCAGTAACGTGTCACTGACACTCATGTATAAATTATATTGGTAATGGATGAATAATATGAAATTCTTATTGTCTTATTTTGCATAAATAATGAATGAATAGATAGATAAAGTGAAATTCTTATTTTATTATTTTAGGTTTTTCCCCTGTAAGATGAAGTACAAAACGAAAGAGAAGATATATAGATATATACTCTGTCTCTCTACCTACCTACCTAGCTACCTACCTCCCTGCCTACCTCCCTCCCTCCCTACATACCTCCCTCCACCTCCCTACCTCCCTACCTACCTACCCATCTATCCTACCTACCTAACTACCTCCTTACATACCTAACTACCTAGTTACCGCTACTACCTAGCAACCTACCTAGCAACCTACCTAGCTACCTGCCTAGCTACCTACCTAGCTACCTATTTATCAGCCTACCTATCTGCCTACCTAGCTAGCGCCCTTCCTACCTTCCTGCCTAGCTACCTACCCTAGCAACCTACCTAGCTTCCTACCTAGCTATCTACCTAGCTAACTATCTAGCTACCTACCTAGCTACCTTACTAGCTACCTACCCAGCTACCTACTTACACACCTACCTACCAACCTGCCTACCCAGCTACCTACCCAGCTACCTACCCAGCTACCTACCCAGCTACCTACCTACCTGATACTAGTCTGCATGCCTGCCTGTCTGTCTGTCTGCTCTGTCTGTCTCTTTCTCTACCTTTCTGTCATCTAATCTATCTCTCTATCTCTCTCTATCTCTCTCTATCTCTCTCTTTATTTATCTCTATACCTCTCTCTCTCTATCTATCTATCTATCTCTATCTCTCTCTCTATCTATCTATCTATCTATCTATCTATCTATCTATCTATCTATCTATCTATCTATCTATCTCTCATCTATCTATCTATCTATCTATCTATCTATCTATCTATCTATCTATCTATCTATCTATCTATCTATCTATCTATCTATCTATCTATCTATCTATCTTCCTATCTATCTGCCTATCGTCTGGATCTATCGGTCTATCTATCTATCGATCTCTATCTCTCTATCTCTCTACCTACCTACCCACCTACCTACCTATATTTCAATAATGCCCCAGAGCAAAATCTAAACTCTTTCAATGCCCTCATTTTTAATATTAATACACATACCTTAACAAACACAAATTATGAAATCAAGAATAGAAAAGTTTCAGAAGATGACTCATTTTAGATGTCAACTCTCTTTTCTTTTTTTCTATTCTACATCATCCGTACTGTCTCATTTAGATTCTTATCTCTTTATCCCTGGATTATAGCAGGCTATAATCTCTATATTTGCTAGTAATCTCTTTCACCCTTTGTCATTCTTTCAATTGTGAACATTATATATTTGATGTTATTTTGGTCTGAATTTATTAAGCATTTATTCTAAGCTATAGTGACTGCTTCAGTGAGTAAAACTGCTTACTTGCATGGATTTTTATAAGCTTGCTTCTCACATTTCCATATATTTTATTTCCGACTTTTAATTCAATGTTCTTTATTTTGCTTGTTTCCTTTCTTTGCCAGACCTATTACCCCCAGGGTTTGCTTCTGACTTGAACTCATCAATCACTCTTGGCAGAACTAGAGAAACCATATATTTGGTGCAGAGGATCAAACCAAGGTTGATGGTAGGTACGCACTTGCCTTATTCACTATACTATATCTTTTTGGCCTAATTAACATAATTATTAGCACAAATAAATCTTAATCAATTATTTCTCTGATGTGCAAATGATCTTTTTATTTTCCTTTAATCTTTCCTGTATTTATTTTTTTTTCAAAATTCTTTGAGACTCAATGAAAGTTCTAGATCTTCCTTTAAGCAGAGTTTGTGCATTTATACCCGTTTACTTTCTTCCAACACTGATCACAATTTTGCATTCTTACCTATAAAAATAAAGAAATCAAAGAAAACCTATTCTTTAAAAGCTAATGTAAATATAATTTTAAGTTAGCTTGTCATTACAAATCAATATTCAGATATCATAAGAACATAAAATAGCATGTAAAGCTGCTATTGGCTTTCCCTGTGCCCAGCTGATCATGAGGCACCAAGGAGGGAAGGTGGGTACTAACCCTGGTCTGCCATCCCAGCAGAGGCTCTCAAGAAGCCAGAAGAACCCCCCACACCATGAGGACCACCATTTTCAACATCTGGACTCCACAGCTCGTCAGAGCTCCACCCAGCAGAAAAGCTGATCTTTCCCCATCTTTCCCCAGTTCATCAATAAATGCACAAGATGAGAGGCTACTACAAGAGTATCCCACTGGCACGGCAGAGCCTGGCAAGCTACCCATGTCATATTTGATATGCCAAAAAACAGTAACAATTATAGACCTCATTCCCATGACCTGAAGGAATGGTTTGTGGCTCTTCATGTTCCTGGAGCGAGCAGATGCCTTTGGGCTACACTAGCATGTGACAGGAGGTGTGGAGATGTTACTGGTGCCCACTCTAACAAATTGATGAACAACAGGAAGATGAGTGATACAAGTGATAATATATAGAGATCTATATTTCTCTCTATATGGAGATATATTCATATTTATACATATGAGTGTATAGATATACTATATATTATACATATGAGTCTTGAAGAATTTTTTGGGGGGTCACACTCAGCAATGCTCAGGGGTTACTCCTGGCTCTTTGTTCAGAAATTATCCTGGTGGTGCTTGGGGACCATATGGGTTGCCTGGGATTGAACCACGAACAACCATGTGCAAGGCAAATGCCTTACCTGCTGTGCTATTGCTCCAGCCCCAAGACTTGTAGAGTTTTAACCTTGCAAGTACATGGTCAATATTATTGCACATATATGTGAATATACATATCTAAATATACTTGAGTATATATTCTTGTGTATAGATTTGAATAAACTTGATTATGTATTCAACATATGACTATTGTTCAGGTATATTTGAGAAAAAATATATATAGCCTTTGAAAGACTATTCAGCAGATAGTACTGATTAAAAAGTCTGTTCATTTACAACAAAGGGAGTTTTAAAGCTGATCAATTTTATTGTCTGTTATTTAGACAATTCAGAAACTGTAACAGGGAGTATCTTGTAAATGAAATTCACCATGGTTATTGGGCAAAACCATCTTTAACTGCTACTTTCAATCTCATCTAAAAGCTCAAAAGGGAACTGAAATGTGAAGTGTTTAGCAGGGAGATAAACAAAAAATTAAGTTCGAGTCAAGAGTAACATGCATAAAAGTGAAGAACATAGAAATCATGCAGCTAAAGAAATCAGCTCTGTGCACCTTTAAATTTTATACTCATATTCCTATTTGGGACTAACTATATTCTCACTCTTTTCATCAGGCATTTGTCTGAGCAAAGGTTGCTATTTGATCATCAAAAGGTTTGCATATTTTAGATTTCCATCGATATTTTTGCAGTTTGTATTCTTTGTTTAGTGTCTCCATTTATAGTCTTGTCATCCAAATTACTCATACATTTAATCATATATTTTCCTGTAACTTAGGGGTTGAACTTGGCCATGACTGCTCAGGAATCGCTCTTGTTTGAATGTGGAGTTGCAGGGTACCAGAACCCAATACCATGTTAAGCACATGCTAGGTAAAGACTTGGCCATTCTTCCTGGTCCATATAAATTTTATTATTTAATTACAATATTATTTCTTTGACAGAGGGACACAAAACTTTTTAGGACTAGTCTCAAAACTATTGAAACACTATGCATGTGATTTAAATTATTTAAGTCCTTTTATGTATCTGTTGACTTGCTAACGATATTTTCAATTTGATCCTAATGATATTTAGTTGACGTAAAATCTATCAGAATGATTTGAAAATTCTAGTATAATTTTATAAGGAATTTTTAAATTGAGTTTTCTGTAACTCCCAAAGTAGAATTGCTCTATGATTCAGGGTTCTGCTAATAGCTGATATTCTCTGAAGAACTGAGAACAAGGATTGAAACAAACATCTGTATGTGTCTAGTCATAGAATATTATGCACAATACCACAGATTGGAAACAAATGAAAAAAAACCCATAACAGATGAAAGGTCAAATAAAATATGCTATTTACATTTAATGGAAACCACCATGCTAAGTGAAAAAAGCTTGAATTAAAAGATTACATCCTCTTTGATTCGGCTTCTATGAAATATTTAGAAAAGGCAACATGACTCCATTTTGGAAGAGAGATTAGTGGTTGCCAAACTCTGATGGTAGATAAGCATGCAACTTTGCTGAAAGCGGTATGGGGTTGCCTTTGTGAATAATGAAATACTTTAACACAGCATAGACATGATAATAAAACAGTACTAAATATCATTGAATTGTGCAATGTAAGACCACTTTATGTCACAAGAATTCCACCTTCATTAAAATGAAAAGAAATAGATGCCAGATGCCTTACACTGTACTTAATGCAACTGATCTCATAATCCAGTTTCATTCCTCTGATTTTTAGCTGTCCCCTAACCATTTTATCTTCATGGTCCATATTAATTTCATTAATATTATAATTGGCAGTTCACAGAGATGTAGCCAAGATTTTAATTAGTTGATTTTAAACAAGTAGTACTCATAAATTTTAAATAAAGATTATAACTCTCCTGTGGTTTATATTTAAATGAGTTCATGGTGCGTTTGTACATCCTTTGTGGAAAAACCTATATGGTTCCATTTATATGCTGCAATAGCCATCACTTTAAATTGTTGGCAGGCAAGATATATTTAGTATTAGTCATTTTGCACAGTTTATGGCATAATCATTACAATGTAACCCAAAGGAGATAATACTATATTGCCAAGAATTAAATTCAGCTCACATTCATTTTTAATGGAGAAATATGTTCTATTTAAAAGCATAAAAATCAGTTGTAGAGGGTCAAAATTGGGAAAATTTGTTATAGAATAACACAGGCATTACTTTTCAACTGTTTAAGCAACTAGTGAATCACCTCTGACAAGTCTAATTAAAATAATCTCAGCCCTGTAACTTGGATACTAAGCAGATGGTAGAAATAAAGATGTGCTGAACTAGCCATAAATAACTGAGACAGAAAAATGTACAAGGGGAAATATAAGCTAAGTCTGGCAGTTTGTGTGAGCTCACAATAGTCTCCTGATATGTTAGCATAAGCCTTTTTGCATTGTACTTCTACAAGTACACAATGAAAAATATATGGCATGGTCCTCAGAAGCTGAGCATTTTAGATGCTATAAAGATAATGCATAAAATGTAGCTCAGGCTTATGACATAATAATCTATTGAGGGATGCCATAAAAAGGGAAAGCATATAAGTGAACTAGACAATTGGAAGGCACCATAAGGGTTCATAGTATCTACAAGTGGTGAGCTGATTGTAGTAATTTGATTATATTATTTCTCATCAGACAGCCACTATTCCCTATTATTGCAAAATCTGTTTTTCTTCTTATGCTAAGTTTTCCAAGAGAATAGAATCTGACTGTGATAGAGAATTAAATTTTGGACAGGGGTAAGAAAATAACAACATAGTATTTCTCCTGTCTAAGCTTAGGATAGCCAGGAATGTAAGGCAGCATTGGCATATGGCTTTGTTCATTTATATCTGCGCTGTAGCTTGCATTTTGAGTGGCTTTCTTAGCTTATGCTATTTCCATGACAGTCAACTATGAAGGGTGTTCTGTAGTTACCTAAGGAATGAGAAGTAAATCTTATCTCTGCTGTAGAATGACACATTTTCAGTGAACTAGGATAGAGGAAAAGAGCCAACTTATTTGTCTTCCTTATCCTTCATTTTTGGAAATCTATATTATAAATAGATATGGAGCTTAATTATTAAAACAAACAAGAGTCCTGTTTTCTAAACACAGCAATGAATAGTCATAGAATTCCATAAGGCTGGTATTCAATATTTATCTTTCAAAACTGGAGGGGGCGAGCCGCGGGGGCGTGCACCGGCGCGCCGGCGCCCCCCCCCCCCCCCCCCGCCCGCAGGCCGAGAACCCCCACGCGGGGACCCAAAAAAAAAAAATTTCAACTGGGGCGGGGGGCGGCCCCCCCCCCGCGGGGGCCCGCGCGCCCGGTCGACCCCGGCCCCCCCCCCCCCCCGAGCCCCGCCAGGAAAATCCAGGGAGCACCGGAGGCAACCGGCGAGCAACCACAAAAAAAAAAAAATCTTGCTGGACCAGCCCATAACAGATGCAGTGGCAGCATCTACCGCAATGAGACAAAATTCAGCTCTCAACTAGTGGCTACTTGGTGCTTCCTGACACTATCAGCATCACCTCCAAGGTGTCTGCTTTCATTTCCCTAGAATCTGTCTATTAGGTCCCACTAGCACATATTAGGTTTTCATGTTTCATAATTTCAATCCACATGGAATATTATTACTAATTGAATGGTTAAAAGAAATTGCATTGGTTATATTCAGGTTTTGTATTGGCCATGTATTTTTTTTTTTTTTTTTTTTTTTTTTTTGGAAGGAGGGTTTTCTCAAGCAGTGCTCAAAGACCCATGGGTTCATCTCCACAAACTCTCAGCTAATCAGTGTAGGAAAAAGTGGTACCAGGGATCAGTAACATTTCTCAACAAAAATGGGCAAAGAAATGTTAATAAACTTTTAAAAACACTCTTGTAGGTGGCCAGAGAGATAGCAAAGCAGACAGGGAGTTTGCCTTGCATGTAGCCGACCCGGTTCGATCTCTGGCATCCCATATTGTCCCCGAGCACCGCCAGGAGTATTTCCTGTGTACAGAGCCAGGAGTAACCCTGAGCATTGCTGGGTGTGACCCAAAAAAAAAAAAAAAAAAAAACCCACTCTTGTAGTATTTCGAAGTTTTTTTTTTTTTTTGGTCTATACCTAGTAGTCCTCATGGCTTACTCCTAACTCTGAGCTCAGGGATCAATCCTGGTGGGCTCAGAGAACATATACAGTTTTGGGGTGCAAAGCAGCCTTAGCAGTACTATTGCTCTGCTTCCTTTTGTTGGTTCTTTAGTATCTAAAAAATAGTCAATAACTTACCCACTTCTTTTCCAGTCAATTCATAACTTGTGCTTTGGGGGTACAGTACGATTAAACATAAGTAGAAAATATCTGATTTGGTTTGGAGAACTGAAGTAAAGCCTGCATATGACAAGTAAAAGAACATGATTTAACTGGCGACTATAAAATGTTATTGCAATAGATATAGGAACAAAATGCTAAGGCACCACATGTTTTTCCATGAAATCACTGTCATTTTGGAAGCCAATAATGATTATAAAATAAAACAATGATGCAGAATAGTTAAAGTAAATGTATGTAAAATTGTATTTCTTGTACTAGAGATATAGTACAGGGGTTAATCTACTTGCCTTGCATGCAACTCCAGTTTACTTCCTGGCATCCCATATGACTCGTTGAACATCACTGTGAGTGATCCCTGGTGATAGAGCAGTATTGGAGGACAGGTTTAGCTATTCTGGGAGTTTTGTTGTTTTGCCCACTCCCCATCTTAATCTATTTAAGCCAAAGTTCATTCTAATGAGACCTCTCTTCTATATAAACACTGCTAGAGGGTGTGGCAGTTACAGAAGTCACCTTGACTAAATAACTTCTGACTTATACATCTACTAAGACTTCTATGTTTTCTAGATTGGGCACAACTCCTCTTTATACCCACTGCACCCAGTGTGGGACAGTTAGAATTTACCAGGAGACTATCACCCTGGCTACGCTGAGACTATAGGAAGACTATAGGAAGGATCATACTAGTTTGCTCTAAGCAGGCGAGTGTGACCCTTTCAGTACACGAGAACAAGATACTCAGAATCACCCTGGTGCAGATAATAATAAGGACCTTGTGGGTACCATCTAGATTACATGAAGCTCATGAAATTAAGATATATTACTTTATATCAGCCCTCTCTCTCTCTCTTTCTCTCTCTCTCCAGTGCTTTACATAAGAGATAATCTCTTATGAGATTAGTCCTTGGTGTAATCTTTGTTTATACCTGCAATAGGGTGTGGCACTACACTCTGTTTAGAGTTCTTTTTTTTTTTTTTTGCCTTTTTGGGTCACACCGGCAAGGCCCAGGGGTTTCTCCTCACTCTGCACTCAGGAATTACTCCTGGTGGTGCTCGGGGAACCATATGTGATGCCGGGGATCAAGCCCCAGCCGGCATGGGGGCCAGCCTAGTGCAAGGTAAATGCCCTACCCGCTGGGCTATCGCTCTGGCCCCTCTGTTAGAGTTCTTTGTTGACACAACCCTCCCTGGATTACTTTGGTGTATATAAGGGGACTGACTTGAGGCCCCTTCACTCTCGGCCTTTTAGCTTTCAGCTTTTGACTCCTGTGGCTTTTGGCTCCTCAGCTTTCAGCTTTTAGCTCCTGTGGCTTTTAGCTTCTTGGCCTTTTGCTTTTGGCTTTAGGCTTTTGGCGTTTGGTTCTTTGGCCTTTTGCTCCTTCTTCTGGGTAGGACTCAGCTCAGGTGAGATCCTCTCTCTTTGGTGGGAGACTTAGGCTCTTTTGTATGGTCTAAGTTCAGATCAGAGCTAAAGTTTGTTCATTATATTGGAGTGCTGTGGAAGAGCTTTTGTACTATTAAAAGCCTTTTGGAACTGCACCGACTCGTGAGTTTTCATCTGTTCTCCGGCCTCCTCGAAGGTAGAAGAGAACTTCTGTCCTGACACTGTTGAGGACCCCGGTGGCATTCCCCAACAGAGCAGGGGTAAGCTACTGGCACAGTCATATGGGGTCCTAAAACCAAAATAAAAATAATGAAAAAAAATAAATAAGCATATAAGATTTGTATAACCCTTGGATTACATCTTAGATTTATTTAAAACTACTTTTTTATATATTCACCTTTTTGTATATTAATTATATATACTGAGTATATAATTATTTTATACTATATATTTATAGTATATAATTTTATAATTAAAATTATTTAAATATATGCATATAGTTTTTGATAAAGAAAACAAGGTTTTATTGGAACTTATTTAGAAAGATTTGAGTGGGGATAGAGGTACACTCAAGAGAGAACACAAACTTCACAGTAAAAATAAAAAAAAATAACAGAGATAACAGACAAGATATTTGTTCAAGCATGTATATGGGCATGAAGAACTAGTCTTAAAGCTACTTTTTAATTGTTTGTTCTTTTTCTCTTGATTTCTTTGGGCCTTTTGGGGGTTTTATATTGATTTTTTTTTGTTTTGCTAAACAGTTTTAATTTTAGCCCAGCTGGGTATGCTTTTAAAATATATTTTACTGAGGAAGGATTTATTATCCTTTTTTAATGCAATATAGCTTAGAGGTATGCCCTATTGTTTCTACTAATGAATTCAGCCTTGTGTAAGCTGTCTGATTAATAGAGAGATTCTCTTGTGGGGAGAGGGAGAAAGAATGGAATAATTAGAAGTTATAAGAGGTTTCCAATGTGAAAATAGAAAATGGGCCAATTATAAAATGTAATTTTTGCTTTCATGAAGAGTTAGAGGAAAAAAATCTATTTTGGGGGAAGAATGACAAAATTAATATTTAGAGATAAGGAATGTGAATATCTAAAGTGTTACGAGTTATTTTTTGTTAAGACTGAAAATGATATCTCCACTTCAATCTCTTTTGGCACTAGAAAAATTTTGTGAAATTGAGTTTCACATTCCATTGACATGTCAAGATATCTTATTCACCTGAGAAGCAGCTTCACCTAAATATATGACTTGTTCTGCACCATCACGAAGCTTAATTTAAGCACAGCACTTCTACTTCAAGAAACATCATGCTTGTATCGGCTCTGTCAGGGTTACAAGGCAAGTGGAGAATTGAGGCCATCAATTTTAAGGCCATAGAGTTAAAAAGGCCTAGTTTCTAGAAAGTGACGAAAAATGTCTTGCATGGGCAATATTTATTGGTTTGGTGTCAAAGCATAATGGAATTTATAAAAGAATTATCTTACATCTGAATTTATGACTAGATTGGTAAGTTTAGCTTGTCATTCATTTCTAGAGAGATGTCATATGTGAGCTTGAGGAAGACAAGCATCATTAAAATTGCAATGAAAGGTCACTAATTCTAAGCTCTCCCTTTCAAATAATGAAGGTAAGAACTTATGGTATTTAAGCAGTCATAGAAGAAATATGAATATATAAATGAATTGCAAAAAATACAGACAGGAAGACACTCAGGCTTCTAGTGAAAGAAGCTGTTTTTCTAAACTAGTTTCTTTTTTGTTAAAATCTCCGTGGTTAAAACCTCAAAGAATCCAAATCAATGGAATTGAACCATGGTACTCTTAGAAAAGGTGCATGAATACAGTTTTAAAAATGAGGGGACATCTGTAAGTGCTTCTGGCTATTTCTTATTACGTCTTTTGGGGTTGTCTTACTGTGGTACCTAGGGGGCCATGTGGTGCCAGCATTGACCCCATGACCCCAGGCATCCCGGAAGAAAAAACATGCTCAGCCCTTTGAGTTATCTCACCAACCCTCAAGAAATATTTCTTTTATTAAGTGGATTCACTTGGGTGACTTTATCTGTGCCTTAAATTCTTAGGTGAGAAGTAACCGATTATATATGTTGATAGAACTACAGAGTGCATGGGATTGTTCATTATAGTTTTGTATGATCTATTAATAGTGCAATAATAAGGAGAAACTACTAATGGATTTTTTAAGCAGGAAGTACTATATTGGGTTAAGGCATTTGTAGGTAAACTATGATGTACTCTATTGTCATATGAATGGCCTTGGTGATCACTGGATCTCTCTTGCTTGGAATAGTGTCTTTCCCTCTACTTCATCACCTGTGTAGGAAATGAGGGCACCATCTTGAAAAAAGGCAATATTATTTCTCTTCAATTTGAAAACTATTTTTTAGCATTTTGTTTGGTTATGTTCTAGTTTCCAAAAAATCAGCAGAAATTTACAATTTGTTTCCCCATGAGAAAATGTTGTTTCTGCAGTTTACCTTATGCTAGCTTTTGGTGTACTTTTGGTTTTCTGTAGGAATTCTTTAAGTGGGCATCATGAAGAAGGTAAATCCAATTTGCTCACAATCTTGGCATTCACCATTAATTTAAAGCTTGTGAAACTGCTTTCCTTGACTCTAGCTTCTTCTTGAGGATGGATAAATCACTGTATCACTGTCTTCCCGTTCATCATCGATTTGCCTCGAGCGGGCACCAGTAACATCTCCATATGTCCTGTCTCATGCAAGTAGAGCCCAAGGGCACCTGCTTGCTCCAGGAACATAAAGAGCCTCAATCTATTCCGGAATGAGGTCTATAATTGTTACTGGTATTTGGCATATCAAATACGACACGGGTAGCTTGCCAGGCTCTGCCGTGCAGGTAGCATACTCTTGGAGTCACCTCTAAATTCAGCATTTATTGATGAACTGTGCGGCGGCTTGTGGCCGAGCGAGCCAGGCTGTGGTAGGCTGGTCTGCTGGGTGGAGTTCTGACGATATCAACCAATAAACTTGACATAGAAAAAAAAAATCTATAAACATACGCCTTTCAACTTCCTTAACAGTGGTGTGTTGGATGACAGGCTTAGCTAGTTAGGGCGCTTTGCCATTTTACCCACTCACATCTTAATATATTTACATATTCTTAAACCGGGGTTTATTCTAATGAGATCTCTCTTCTATGTAAACACTGATAGAGGGTGTGACAGTTACAGATGTCACCTTGACTCTGAATAACTTCTGATTTATTATACATCTACTAAGAAGTCTATGTTTTCTAGATTGGGCACAGCTCCTCTTTAGACCGACTGCACCCAGTGTGAGTCAGTTAGAATTTACCAGGAGACTACCACCCTGGCTACATTGAGATTATAGAAAAATTATAGGAAGGATCATACTAGTTTGCTCTCAAGCAGGCGAGTGTGACCCTTTCAGTATATAGAGAACAAGATACTCAGAATCACCCTGGTGCAGATAATAAATAAGAAGGACCTTTTGGGTACTGTCTAGATTACATGAAGCCCAAGAAATTAAGATGTATTACTTTATATCAGCCTTCTCTCGCTCCAGTGTTTTCCATAAGAGATTATCTCAGAAGAAGGGATTCGTCCTTGGTATAATCCCTTGTTTATACCTGTAATAGAGTGTGACACCACCCTTCTACAAGCTGTTTAGGGTTCTTTGTTGGCAGGACACTTCCTGTCAATAGATAGGATTTCTTTCTGACTTGCAGCCCCTTCTTCTTTCCCCCTTTTTTGGATAGGACTCCTCTCGGGTGAGATACTTTCTTTGGTGGGAGACTTGGACTCTCTTGTATGGTTTAAATTCTAACCAGAGCTAGAGTTGTTTCATTATATTGGACTGTAGTGTTAGAGCTTTTGTATTATTAAAAGCCTTTTTGAAACTGTGCCAGACTTGTGAGTTTTCGTCCGTTCCCCTGGCAGCATCGGAGGTAGAAGAGAACTTCTGCCAGGGTACTGTCGGGAAGTGACTCTCTGACAGCTGTGGAAAATATTTTAGTAGTTTTTGACATATTAATGTATAATCTGTTTAAATAAATAATCTCTTTAAATATTAATTTATTAATATGTTTAAATTTATTAATCTGTATTTATGTTTTTAATATTGCCAATCAATGTAATTTGCTGTAATGCAATTAATTAATCATATTGTGTTATGTAATATGTAAATTATTAAACATAGTATGCTGAAAATACATAAATATATAGGTGTAGATATATATTTGTGTGTGTAGAAGTGGAATACTGCTTTGGTATAAAAGGATGCAACATTGATATTTGTTACACCATGAAATGAATTGACATTCATGGGGTTATTGTTGCAGGACACCTAAACTCCTAGGCCTCTGCATCTGCCCTGGATTGCCTCCTGCAGGTCACTTCATAGATAGGGGGATAGTATGAATGTGGCAGTCTTATCTGACCATGCATTCTGTACTGGCTGGTATAAATATTCTCTCATGCTACCACAAGCATCGTGGGACTAGCTAGATCTTACCAGCATATTTGCCTGGCCACATTGGATCTCTAAGTAATTAGACCAGAGAGAAATGCTATTTGCCTTCAAGCAAGCAAGCATGGCTCCCTGATAACTCAAAGGCAACTAAAATACAAAACTACCGTGAAGTAGACGAGACTCTTGTGAAGGCTTGGAGAAATATTTAACTGGCATTAGTATTACTCTTTGGTACAGAGACATGCCATCTCAGAAACCCCTTCTCTACCCTATAAAGGCAATTCCAGGAAGATCTTGGCTCAAGATATTAGGTGAGGTGCTGGGAGAAATTACCTGAGGGCATTTGATCCTTCCTGCCAGGGGAAGTTACATTTAGCTTATAGCTTCTCCCAGCTCTGCTAGGAGGCTTTTAATTAGCTCTGGGTCCTTATAAACAACCCGATGGTCTCCTGAAGTTGCTACCCCCTATAGAGCTATTTTCCTGTTTTCATCTCTAGATAGCCCAGCCCAGAATGGGCCGGGCTGGGGAGTTTGGGGGGATTTCTAGCTCTAAAATAGGCAGCAAGAAGAAAGAAGCTCTCTCTTTTTTCCCCCTTTTGCCATTTCGGCTTCCCTTGGTGTTTTGCTTCTCCATCCTCTTCATTCTCTCTTGGGCCTCAACACGTGGTGGCAGCCATCTTGGCCTACACCTGGCTGGGGGTAGCTGGAAACCCAGAGTTCGGAGGTTTTCCCTGCTCTTGGATTGTATATTGGATCCTGTGATAGTAAAGCCCTTTTAAAGCTGCATTGGATTCCTGAGTCTTCATCCATTCCCGGCCAGCTTCGGAGGTAGAAGGGAACTCGTTTCACGACACTGTCGGGGACCCTGGCAGCGCTCCCGGCAGGCTATGTTGATTTTTTTTTTTTTTTTTGCTTTTTGGGTCACACCCAGTGATGCTCAGGGGTTATGCCTGGCTCCCTGTTGGATGACAGATTTAGCTAATCTGGGAGCTTTGGTGTTTTGCCCACTCACAGCTTAATCTATTTAAGCCACATTTCATTCTAATAAGACCTCTCTTTTATGTAAACACTGCTAGAGGGTGTGCCAGTTAAGAAATCACCTTGACTAAATAACTTCTGAATTATACATCTACTAAGATGTCTATGTTTTCTAGATTGGGCACAGCTCCTCTTTACATCCACTGCACCCAGTGTGGGACAGTTAGAATTTACCAGGAGACTACCACCCTGGCTACTTTGAGACTATAGGAAGGCTATAGGAAGGATCATACTAGTTTGCTCTCAAGCAGGCGAGTGTCACCCTTTCAGTATATGGAGAAGAATATACTCAGGGTCTCCCTGGTGCAGATAATAAATAAGAAGGACCTTGTGGGTACCATCTAGATTACATGAAGCTCATGAAATTAAGATGTATTACTTTATCAGCCCCCCCCACTCTCTCTCTCTCCAGTGTTTTAAATAAGAGATAATCTCAGGATTAGTCCTTGGCTAATCTTTGTTTATACCTGCAATAGGGTGTGCACTGCCCTTCTACACTCTGTTTAAGAGTTATTTGTTGACATGACCCTCCCTGTTGGATTACTTTGGTGTATATAAGGGGACCTGCTTTTTGCTCCTTGGCTTTTTCCTCCTTCTTTTGGGTAGGACTTCTCTCAAGTGAGATCTTCTCTCTTTGGTGTGAGACTCAGGCTCTTTTGTATGGTCTAAGTTCTAACCAGAGCTAGAGTTCTTCCATTATATTGGATTGCGGTGGTAGAGTTTTTGTACTATTAAAAGCCTTTTTGGAACTGCACCGGACTTGTGAGTTTTCATCCATTCCCCGGTGTCCTCGGAGGTAGAAGAGAACTTCTGTCCTGACATTATCGGGGACCCTGGCTGCATCCCCGACAGCTCCCCACTCAGGAATTACTTATATGGGATGCCAGGAATCAAATCTGGCAAAATCATAGAAAATGAACAAACACCTAAAAACAAATACTTAAATTCAAACATGAACTGTATTTATCAGCTGGGATTTAATTATATCATGGTAGGTAGAAACTGGATCTAGCAGTGAACATAATACAGTATATTAAAGTAATACTTTTACTATCTTGTTAATCAACATTAGCTCGCAAAGAAGAAAGGCTGCATTTGGATTGCTCACCAATCATTATTCTTTCTGCATATTTAGTTGACACCATCATTTCAGACAAGTTCTTTGCCTGAGGGTGATAAGTAAGAATTATTATAGGTTTCTAAGTTTCTCTTAAAATCTTAAAACACTACTAGAATATATTTAAGTCCTTTATCAAAGCTAATATTGATTAAATTAGTATGTGGTTCTATGACTTATTGGTTTCAAATTAAATAATAAGGAAAATATTAATCCTGAATAAAAATAAAGATTATTGTATGTTTTTGTCAGTAAGGTAAATTCAGGACCAATAACATGACAGCAAATAAGGACAATGGATTATACATATCTATGTTTCTTTCTCTTATTCTGAAATATATATCCTATGGTGATTTATTTGAAGTCATTCCAATGGTCAGTCTTCTATGTATTTCATTAACAAGCTCTCTGAAATATACATTATAAATGAAAAATAAAACAAGAATAGATTATAAATGACATTTCGCACGCAGCATTGCTTTATATAAAAAATTATGGTAGTAATACCTAGTACTTACATAATAAAATAACTACCCTTGGCAAATTATGTGCTTTCATGCATTTTGTTAGACATAGCCTGTATAAGGGTGAGATTCATTGATTCCTTAGCATAGCATGTCCACGCACAGCAAATATTGTTTTCCTTTGACACTTTCACACCTCACATTCTATTTGATACTACCAGCATAGAAGTTCTTATCTTCTAAGCAGGTCATGAGTAGGCACCTAAAGCTCTATCGCAGGAGCAGAGATGGGATGACCTGACACCCCAAACACATTAACCCCATGAAGGCCATCATTCTCATGGGCTGCTACACAGGTCAGGTCCACAAAACAGGGCATATAGACAGGGTCTTTTCTGCAAAATAGACTCCTCTGACAGATGACTTAGTTTTGTGGGCTGTCTGTCGGGTGTGTCCAGACCTTTTCTGGGATTGTGCTGCAGACTGAAACTACTGCTAGCCTAGCCAATCCCACTTCTTTCCTAGTCTCCTTTTCTGAAGTCAGACTTGCATCAAACTCTTTATTCTTTTCTTTTTCCCCTATGTGTTTGCCTACTAAAATTCCTGTACAATCAAGCCCACCTTAGCATTTTTCTCTGAATATCTGAATGAATACAAATTTTATTGTGAATTGTTGAAAAATTGATGGCAAGTTTGGAATTGGTGATGGGATCAATTACTACCCACAGGTTAAAAAAAAAGTCCTTTCAAGTGGTAGGTGAGGCAAGAAACAAGGACAAGAGAGAATGTGTTTGCTAATGATTTCACTTCTTATAGTCTGTACATGCATTCTGTAAAAGGAAATATCTTTTTAAGTTCATTAAGTGCAGTACTTGAAGAATATAAGGGAAGTTGGGGGTAGCATTAAAGAAGATAGTGGGTTTCTGCATTATGTCGGTGCTCTGCAGATGGATAATAAAAAGCTAATGACTATAAACAGCGATTAATTAAAATATGAGCTAAAGAGTGCCTCTCTGATAGTTTAAATGTTGGTTTATTTCCTGTAGTTGAACAGAGACCGAAGAAAATTGATAAGTTTGATAATACTAGCTGCAAACCTTCAGAGACCTTTGAAAATCCCTTCCAGATTAACCTTTTTGTGCTAAGAACAATGCTTCTATATAGGCCCTGAGCACAGACTGGGAAAATATCTTGGGAGGTTATTCATGTAGATAATGACTTACAAGATGCCCCTAAATTTCAGAAGAAAACTAGTGCCTTGCCCAGTAAAATCTAGTTCTCCATTCTACTTTTTAGACTTAGCCTCTTAAGCTGTGGGTCATAACCCTTATGGAGTTCTGTAACTAAATGTAAAAGTAATTTTAAATTACACTTTTCATTTTTTTTTGGTTTGTTTATAAATTGCACTGCATCCAGCTACTCAGGGTTTACCCCTAGGCCTTTGTTCAAGAATCACTTCTGGTAGAGCTCAAGGGACTGTATTTGGGACAGCGGAACAAAGCAAAGTCAGCTGAGTGCGCAGTAAAATGCTCTACCAATTATACTAAGGCTCCAACCAAAATAATTTTGTTATTTGCTCTCAGTAAATGGTTCACTTGATCACTTGACATCCCGTTATTCATTGATTTGCTTGAGCGGGCGCCAGTGATGTTTCCATTTGACCCTATCACGTGACAGTGTAGCCAATGGCATCTGATTGCTTTAGGAATATAAAGAGCCTCAAACTGCTCGTTCAAGGTCGTGACAAAGTAGTCTGGCCATCTTGTAGGTGGGTGGCCACATGATCTTTCGACATCCTGTGGGACCCAGTCAGTAACAGCTCTAGTCCAACGGTCATCTCCAAATCGCATTACATGTCCAGCCCATCTGATTTTCGATGCCTTGGCAACGACACAGCCAAGTCAGCTCTTCGCTGACTCTGGAACAGCAATGGAGGTCAGAGTTCCAGATTCCTTCTCTCACTTGAGTGAGGCATGATATTCCAAGCATAGCTCTATAGATTCCTCTTTGGGAGACGAGAATAGCATTCTCATCCTGCTTTCGTAGGGCCTAGGGCCTAGGTCTCTGAGGTGTATGTTAATGCAGGGAGAAATGGTGGAGTCAAAGAGATGTGCCTGGAGCCAGAGATTCTTTGTTCTTTTGGCTATTTCTCTGATGTTTTTGAAGGCAGTCCATGCCGCTCTCTTCCTGCGCAACTCAAGTTTTAGGTCATTCATCATGTTGACTTCTCAACCTAGGTACACACAACTGCTGCATTCAGAGATGTTTGTTCCATTGAGAGTGAATGGGGCCTCTGGAACTAGTTCATTTTTCATGAACATAGTTTTGTTGAGATTCAGCTGTAGACCTATCTTTCCACATTCTCGGTCAAAGCCAGCCAGCATTTGTGCCGCTGGTTAATATTTG
Organism: Cryptotis parvus; assembly: GCA_021461705.1. Lineage (NCBI taxonomy): Eukaryota > Metazoa > Chordata > Mammalia > Eulipotyphla > Soricidae > Cryptotis > Cryptotis parvus. The sequence continues at coordinate 27,173 of JAJIBD010008067.1, forward strand.
GTGTATTAGAACGATGTCATCAGAGAAGCGGAGGTGGTGTAGTTGCCGACCGTCTAACTTCACTCCCATTCCTTCCCATTCTAATTGTCACATGATATTCTTGAGGGTGGCACTGAAGAGTTTTGGTGAAATGGTATCTCCCTGCCGAACCCCTCTTTTGACATCAATGATCACTTATTTGTAGAATGGTGAGATCTTGGTGGTGAATCCATAATACAGCTCATGAAGGATCTTGATGTATTGGGTTTGAATGCTCTGTTTTGCTAGGGCTTTGATAACCACTTCAGTCTCCACAGAATCAAAAGCTTTCTTTAAATCAATGAATTTGAGACAAAGTGGCATCTTGAACTCCCTACAAACTTCAATGAGCTTGGTTACCGTGTGTGGATATGGTCAATTGTGCTGAATCCTTTTTCAAGCCAGCTTACATATATATTTTATATATAAATATAAGTACTTCTATATATAAGTATTGACTTACTTATATATTTTATAGTTATATATTCAAAGTTGCTTAATATATTCTTAATTGAAAAGCTTTTTTTAGTTGAACCACTGTGCAATAGAGCGTTACAAAGCTGTTCATGATTAGGTTTAAATCATAGTGTTCCAACACTCATCCCTCTGCTACTGAATGTTTCCCAACAACATATGCCCAGTTTCTCTCCTATCATACCTTCCCCAGGCTGCCTCTGTGGCATTAACCTTCTCTCTCTCTCTCTCTCTCTCTCTCTCTCTCTCTCACTCTCTCTCTCTCTCTCTCTCTCAGTATTTTCAAGTATCCTTTAATAGCTTGGCATTATACTAAGACAATGCAGAGCCATTCTCCTCAGAAGGTAATGACAGCTGTCCTCAGGAGCTGTCCTCACTTCATTTGCATGACAGTAGACTGAAAATTAGTGGTCACTTCCATCCTGACCTAGATAAAGACCTATCGGGCATAGTAATGACAGAAGAATATAAAATCCACCAAATTTGTGGAGCTAACCAAATGTAGCTAAGATCCCTAGAACAAAATAGATGTATGGACAGCACAGTTCCCAGCTGACATCTAAACCTCCTCTCGCACCCTCACCACTGCAAGAATAATTGCAAAATTAAACTTAATAAAAAGCTCTTTACTACATTAGTTCAGAAAAATGACACGTGTTACTCTTAGGTTTGAATAATTGACTGGAGCAGGACTTTAAATATGTAATGCTGCAAAACCTTGTTAGAGGAGTCTAGAACCATTTTGATGAAGAAGCAGCTATCAGGAGACAAAACTGACACAAATCATTGTGCCAAAGTGTGTCAGAGGATGAATGCGGTCAAAAGAACTTTCTGATGAGAAAGCCATAGTAGTGATACAGCAGGAGCTAAGGAAGAAAGCACCAGGTCACAGGCAGCTAATGACACCCAAGGAATAGGTAGCCAAACAGAATGTAGTAGGGATACCTGGGGCGGGGTTTGGCAGCAAATAAAAGGCAGCCCTAGGCTCCTCTCTCTCTTTGTCTCTCTGTCTCTCTGTCTCTGTCTCTGTCTCTGTCTCTCTCTCCTCTCTCTCCTCTCTCTCTCTCTCTCTCTCTCTCTCTCTGGCCAGCTGCTTCCAACCAGCTCCCTCCCTTTCTCCTTGGATCAGGTAGAGTGGCATCCCCAGGTATAGCCCCAGTATGGATAGGCCATGGAAGGCCAGGCAAGGGCAGATACAGGTATGGACCAGGCTTAGAGGTCCAGGTTACATTAGGGCTTAGATGCCCAGGATAGTGCAGGTTCAGGCAGGGCATGGATGCCCAAGGAAATGGCAAGGTACTGAGCACAGGACTTCCACTCATGTGTACAGGGTAGAGGCTGGAGACTCGGAAAACTGGGACAGGACAACAGGGATCGCTGGGGTATAGTTGGAAGGCCCAGCAGCAGGCACTGAGAGAGCAGCACAGGAACAGCACAGGGCCAACTTTGTTGGATGTGAGTAGACTGTGTGGGACAGGACCAGGAATTCGTTCGTGGAAACAGAAAGGCTAGACATTTGGGTATGGGACCTAGAAACCTCTGTACATTAAACTAACTTTCAACCTTCTGAGTTTTGTATGTAATTCATTCATACAATCTTCAAGAACCCACCAGCACAGGATAACCCACTTTTACAGTAGTAACTATTCAGACATAATGAGAATGAATAATGCCGACCTCTGTTGTTGGTGCATAGTGGGTTCCCCAACAGATATTCAGTGGGGTTCCTGGCCGTGTTCAGGGCCGATGACTATTTTTCCAAAGAGATGGACAAAGGAACACGAATGCAAGATCTTGAAAGTCTAAAACTCTTTCCTTTTTAATCTCTCCTCAATAACTCCTCACTCTATCTCACTCCACACACATCTCAAGTCATGCCTGCTGGTTACATATACTTTAAAAGGCTGGGAGAAGGGAGTTACAGGAGGTCACTTGATCACTTGACATCCCGTTATTGGTCGATTTGCTAGAGCAGGTGCCAGTAATATTTCCATTTGACCCTATCACGTGCCAATGTAGCCCAATGGCATCTGGTTGCTTCAATAATACAAAGAGCCTCAAACTATCCATGCAGGGTCTTGACAAAGAAGTCTAACCATCTTGTAGGTGGGCGGCCACGTGATCTTTTGACATCCTGTGGGATCCAATTGGTAATGGCTCTAGTCCAGCGGTCAGTCTCCAAATCGCATTACATGTCCAGCCCATCTGATTTTCAATGTCTTGGCAAACGAGACAGCGTCCTGACTCTGGAACAGCGACAGAGGTCAGAGCTCCAGATTCCTTCTTTCACTTGAGTGAGGTGCGATATTCCAAGCATAGCTCTTTTGATTCCTCTCTGGGAGACCTGGATAGCATTCTCATCCTGCTTTCGTAGGGCCCAGGTCTCTGAGGCATATGTTAATGCAGGGAGAATGGTGGAGTTGAAGAGATGTGCCTGGAGCTGGAGGTTCTTTGTCTTTTTAGCTATTTCTTTGATGCTTTTGAAGTCATTCCATGCTGCTCTCTTCCTTCTGCACAGCTCAGGTTTTAGGTCGTTCATCATGTTGACTACTCGACCTAGGTACACATAACTGCTGCATATGGATTTAATTCCCAAACAGTGAGGTGTACAAAAAACTACCTCCTTCCTAGGGCAAACTTCGAGGGACATCCCCCAAAGATGTATCTTCTCCTGGGGCTATAGCCCTGCCAGGACTAAGGCAGAACCTCAGTATATTGTTTTCTCCTCTCTTTAGCTGGTATATAATCATCTTAATCTATTTCTAGTCATTTTGCATAAACACAGTAAGGGATACAGACTATTATCTACATCCAGATTAAATTTATATGGTTACCATCCCAGGGCACATCTTCCATATATTCTAGACTATAATCCTCTCCTCAGGTTTTTTTTTTCTAATCATAACATCACACTTAATAAGTTAGTTGCTTATCTTTCAGAAACAACAAAGCTTTTCCATTACTTCACTCTTATCTTATTTTATGCTCAGGACATTTAGTCTGTCCTATTTTAAGGTCAAGATAAACTACACACGGCTTGCCCTGGGCCATCCAGTTCAGTGATGGAACCCTCCTTTTGGGCTGTAAGTAATTAGCATCAATTTAAGGGAAACTGAGGTTTTAAGCTAGGAAATATGATGAAGGCCCAAGAGTAACTATTTCAGAGTTAATTAACTCCTATATCACAAATACATTGTTGGGCACTAAGCAGTTAGTGCCTGGCATCTTCCCACCATAAGGCCCTAAGGGTGGGACCCAGAAGTGGGCTCTGTTTTCAAGGCAATAGGACTTTAGAAAACCCAATATTTAAATGCATGAGAAAAACACCTGTATTTACAAGATAGGATGTGCCTGGCCTGGCGTTCTGAATACTCTGTTACAATGGTTCAGAATGCTGCTTGTGCTTGTTATCCTCTCTACCTGAAAAATTGTATAAAAGGCCTAAGGAATTCTCAGTAAACAAGAACTGCTCTCCAGAACCCCCTGCTGTGTTGGGGTCTGTCTTTCCACAGCAGCAGCAAGGCAGATGGTTCTCCCAAGTTCTTCCCTCTCCTTTTATTGCAGGGATGGAGTCCAGCAAGATCCAGGTCTTCCTCATTTTTTGCTTGGGGGAGGGCTGCTGGCCAGGGCTCCTGACAATATGTAACCTTAACTATCTTCCTGTGTCTACACAAAAGGTCTTTGTGCTAGCATAAGAATATATGATGAGCCTACAAGAAAGAGCAAAACAACATTTCATTTGCAATACAAAACCCAGTGCTTGCAAGTAGGAAACAGAAGTCTGTGAACAGAATTCAATTCAACATTCTTTGTTATAGAAAGGTGTAGGTTGATTTAGGGGAGAAATATTTACTAGATATGATCTTTTAACACAGAAGCCTGAGAGATCAATGTATTCCTTAAGTTTCCATTTTCATTCCAAAACAGAAAATGGAGCCAGGAAGTAATAGTAATCCCAACAATGGAAACTGGCCTGGTGGGGCAAGAATGTTGACAGTGAGGAAAGGCAAGTGCTAACTTAAAATAGTTTTTCTTGCTAAAAAAATAAAGACGGAAAGATTTAAAAAATTATTACTAACACTGAAAATTAAGATGCTACAGATATAGTTCTTATCTTAATTTTATTCATCAGTCATATTCTGTAGGAGCTAATCTATAGGCAATTTAGAGAATGACTTTACTACTACCCCCCCCCCCCCGCACACCCCAAACAACACCTCAACACGGGTTTAACCAATTTGTTTCTCTAGTTATAGCTTTCTTGATAGATGAATGTGAAGATAGTACATGGAATACTATTTGATTTGGGAATAGCTTCCTTCCCACTCTCACAAAAGAAGTGGCTTCTATATATATATTTAAGTTAAAAAATGTTAATTCAGGGCCATAGAGATAATACAATGTGGGAAGTACTTACCTGTTTCTGTCCCTGTTTCAATCTCTAGCATAGCATATAGACCCCTAAGCACTTCCAAGAGTGATTCCTGAGTACAGAGCCAGGGATATACCTTGAGCATTGCCAGGTGTGGTCATAAAGATAAAAACAAAATGATGAATGTTCAGTTAACTCCTTTCAAGAACAATTAAATTACATCTTTCTCTGTCACATTCTTGCTTCTGATGTCAAGGAAAGTTGATAGCTTTAGTAAATCCAACAGGAGGAAAGAGTGCTCATTTATGTACTTGATATCCGACGTTTAAAGGAGACCAGATTTAACTCTGTTGCTATCACCATGGCAGGGAGCTATATTTTGTCACTAATCTAATATATTTCTCCTTTAGCAAGGGAAACTTAGGGTAGCAATGAGGACATGCTGCCCAAAAAAATTTTAGAAGAAGATAATTGTGACATAAGATGTTAAATGTAGAAGTGAGAGAAAATTTCTACTCGGATACCCTATGGCAGGATATGTAAGGGCTAGACAACCAAAGCTTTTGCAATCTGAGTCTGTCCCTATGTTTGGGTTAAGACTGCTTTTCTGTGATTGCTCTTGAAAGGATGGCCCCTCGCCCACAGAACACAAAAACAGGAACCAGGAGTAACTGATAAAATGATGGCTCATCCCAGAGTAACTGATAAAATGATGGCTCACCAAGAGCACAACAGGAAGGGCCTTAAGCAAATAATTCCAGGGAGAGAAAGAAGTTGTGTCTGATGGTCCTCTCTCTATCTTTGGTGTGGTATGCTAGAGACTGGGAGACTGGGCCCATGCTGTGCCAAATATAGAAAGAAGTCTTAAGTATGATCTGATTGGTAGGTGATGGTCACCTGGTACAAAGTGATTGGCTGCCTGCGAGGCAGACCTTGATGTAATATTTTAAATCTATTGGATGGTTATGCGCGGGCTTTTCTGTAGTGGCGGGAATTATCTCTTAAAAGATCTTCCCTGGAAGGGCTCCGGGCTCTTAGCCACTGACCGCTTGGGGTCAAGCTATGAGCCCAAGTATACTCAAAATAAAATCCTTGCTTTTGCATAGGACTTGTTCTCTCTGAGTTTTCCTTGATAGGTGCGGTGTTCCGAGGCTCCCAGTCAGTCACCCCATCAGGTGGCCAACCCTTTCACTTTCAGACAATGAACACTGGAAACGTTAATGAGGAGCAATATCTGCAAAACATAGGACTTTGCTATCAGGCAGTGTTAGTTCAAGAATTCTACATCAATCAGCCAAAATAGTTATGGAGCTATCTTACAATCTGAGACTCTGACACAATCCTATCCTTCTTTGTAATTTTGATTATACTTCATTATACTCGGATACTCTGCCTCTCTTGCACATTACTCTGCTTTTCTTTTTAAGCAGTTCATCTTACTCTTACATTATCATCTTCTTTGATAACCTGAACGTATATTTCTGCCAATGGGCATGAAACTCATAATTATTCCCCAAACATACTCTTTAGGTATGTATAGTCTTTCTGAATTAAGATTAATAAGTACACTTATTACTTATTAAAAACTAGATTGGGCTCAACATAACATTATCTGTGCATTAATAATACACAAATAATGTCATTTCATGAATGAGTTTTAAAACATTTCTTCATTTGCCTTAACGCAATTTTTAGAATAGCATATATATAATATATATATAGACATATATATATATATATATATATATATAAATTCACATATGCATGTATATGTGTGTTCATGTTCGTACCACACCCAGCTTTGCTCAGATATTTCTCCTGGCTCTGTACTCAGGGATCATTACTGGCAGAGCTCTGGGACCGTATGTTTGCAAAGACTGAAACTGGTATGACTACGTGCATTGTATTATTTCTCTGACCCTCTCATGAATATATTTCTCTACATTAGTCTATGAATTATCACTATGCAAATTGTCACTTTTTGATTCCAGATCGATCCTTATTTTTATTCTACTTAAAATTTCTTCATGAACTGGACTAGACAGAATGCTACCTCCCTATTTCTCAATTGCTCTAAGGCCTTAATCTAGTAAACAGAACTTGTCAGTGTAATTAATATTTGAAACTTTATGATAGAGCCCCTATATCACATAGATTATTTAAAGTTAAGAGCATACTAAATATACACCTCTAGTATAAGTACAGATCTCTGTCTCAGAATTTAAAAAGTGAATTTTGCCAACAATATGAACGTACATAAAATTAAAAGACTCTCAATGGGTGTTCAACAAGCTGTGTCTTTATTCAAGTTTTAAAGAGAAGTAGATAAACTAAGTACACCAATAGGACTTTTGACGTATAAACTTGTGTTGTTTTAAATCACAATTTATGATCATTTTTATGATGATAATAGAAAACTAATATACAGACTACCATAATCATTTCTTTTGCCCACCTCAGGCAATTATAATCATCTGCTACTGCCTAAAACACTGTATATTATCTCCATGAACTTATTATTTTATTGTACCTTATAACTTTAGAACAATATTATCTTCTTCCTCAGTATTCTATGAGATCCTCAGGGTTCTCATTAGTCTTTTGGATTCATGGTCTTGAAGAGTATTAATATTTTGATACAAAGAATCCAATATTTTGCATTATCAAGGAGTTATAAAAAACACATATATATGACATTTGACCTTAATATAATGACCAAATGTTATGTAATGATATTTATTTGCTAATTGCAGAATCTTGTTCCTTAACTTTAAGGAAGTTAGCAAAGTAGTTTTAATTGAAAAAGTTTTTGTCTTTCCATGTAAACTTAAATTGTATAGAAAAAAAATTCACATCATTTACTTATTTCACAGAAAAAAAGGTCTCCGACACTAATTCCTAAGAAATTTTTATGACACTAAATTTCAATTATATAGTGGTATATTAAATCTTAAATAACATTTCATAAATAGTCATCATGGTTAATAGCAGTTGTACAGAATGGAGGTCTTCATAAGTATGTGTTTATATCCCAAAATTCAACCTGAGGGGCCAGAGCGACAGCTCAGCGGGTAGGGCATTTGCCTTGCACGTGGCCGCCCCATGCTGGCCAGGTTCGATTCCCGGCATCCCATATGGTCCCCGAGCACCTCCTGGAGTAATTCCTGAGTGTACAGCCAGAAGTAACCCTGAGCATTGCCGGTGTGACCCAAAAAAGCAAAAAAAAAAAAAATTCAATCTGAGTTCAATCATTACCCTTAATTACTTTTACAAATGTCATTTTTCTCATTTGATTCTCTAATCTTTCTGCTTATGGTACAGTGCCTAGATTTTATTAATATTTATAATGCATATAATGGGGGCAATATGATTCTCAGACCATATATACATATATATGTGCATTATATATACATATATAATTCCATGATAATAGGTTTATATACTCACTAAAGGACATATTGTTGTAGTTTCTATAATTTATTGTCTATTACTTTGCATATTTTATGATACTAAAAGCAGTTCTTTGCCATATCACAAAGTGCAGGATAATGTGTTCTTGACGATTTAACTGGAATCAGTTCCGGAACCAATGTGGTGCAGAATACTGAGTCCAACTTTGCCATAAGTAAGATGAGCAGCCTTTCCTTTGCACTGTCACTGGGGTCCCTTTATGATCCTTTTAAAGACAATACTCATTCCAATAAATGCTGGATTTAGAGATGACTACAAGAGTATGCTACCCGCATGGCAGAGCCTGGCAAGCTGCCTGTGTTGTATTTGATATGCCAAATACCAGTAACAATTATAGAACTCATTCCCATGACCTGATGGAATGGTTTTAGGCTCTTTATGTTCCTGGAGCAAGCAGGTGCCCTTGGGCTCTACTTGCATGAGATATGACATATGGAGATGTTAATGGTGCCCGCTTGAGCAAATCGATGATGAACGGGAAGACAGTGATACTCATTCCACCGGCTGGAGTGATAATACAGTGTTATTTTTGCATGTGATTGACCAAATTTAATCCCCAGTAACCATGTATAGTTCCCAATGCTTTCTAGGAGTGATCCCTGAGAGCAGAGCTAGGAGTAAATCCTAATTAATCACAGCCTGTTGTGCAAGCTCCCACCCCATCCCCAAAAAAGATTTAAAAAAATCAGATATAGATAATTATTTCTAAGAAGATTAGGATGCTAACATCTATACTGAGCTTATGAGTAAAGAGAAAACTTTCAGAATCTTCAATTAATTTCTCTTGGAAGTCATAGAATGTTAAAACCTTGCCAGCACCATTCAAAGCAGGCCAAGAGGTTAAATAAAATAGAGAAGGGATTAGTTTGCCAACAATGGTAATGATAGTCTGGAACTGAGTTTTAAAATTTGATAAAAGGTATATAAATGACAATCCCTCTGTGAATGCACTGTAAACCACAATGTGCAAAAGAGTAGATAAAGAGAATAGGAAAATGTCTGCCATAGAGGCAGCTGGGGGTGGGGAAGGGGACTGAGAACTTTGGTGTTGGGAATGTACATTGGTGGAGGGATGGGTACTGAAACATTGTATGACTGAAACCCAATCATTGTCAGCTTTGTAATGGTCTGTCTCAAGGTAATATAAAATATTTAAAAAATATTAACCTTTCATAATTTCTTCCCTTTTATTCGAATGGAATGCCCCAAGCAAACCTCAGGACTTCAGAAGTGAAGGAAGATGACACCCTGATATTCCAGCAACAGAGCCAACTAGTTTTAAGCTGGAATCAGAACATGAAAAGATCACCAGCCCTTCAGTGCTCGTATCACAGGGGTCACTCTTAAAGTACCTGAAGACCCCTCAGAACTTGAAGACCCTATGGAGAATAGACCTTTCAAGCCATACCCCCAGTAAAGGATTAAGCAACACCAGGTTTAAAAATGAGTCCTGATGCAAGCCTTATTGCTAAACCATGTCCCCAACTCCTTTCTCATATTGATAGTCACTGAATGATGAAAAAAAAAGGTAGTCATTAATCATGAGCTCAGCTGCCAATCTACTCCTGAAGACCTGAAAAGGCCCTAATAATAGGTTAGCATAGTTACAAGCAGTTTTGTAAAATTTTATATAAAACATTTGCTTGGTTAAATGCATTTATATTCAACCTGATTGGCAAGGAATCAGGCTGCACTTCAAATTTGGGGGAAACTTTGCAGTGACAACGAGTATTTGAGGGTTGTTTTTCCAAAGTGCTTAATTTGTGAAGGAATAGTAGTCTCAGTTTATTGGGATTAAAGAAAGCTCTACCTGAGGGAGAGTACAGCAAATGGCATTTGATGGGATATGCTTTTATTAATGGCTTTTGGATATATATTAAATGGCAATTTAAAGGTACATTAAATTCAATATAATTATATATACTATGTTATATATAATCAGATATAATTTGCAGGTATATCATATTTTAATGATATGTGAATGTACATTTTTTTAAAAAATGTATTAATTTGTAAATTAAAATATTTATTTATTGGCTTTGGGGCCACAACTGATGATGCTTAGGGCTGACTTAAATGAACATTAAAAACAAATCCAACTCATCCACCACATATATGTAGTGGATGGAGGGTAAGTAAGATAGAGATGGGACCAGTTTGACAATAATAGTTGGAAATAGTAAAGCTACATGAGAACTGAATATTGAAAGTAGGTAAAGGGATATACATGATAACCCTTCAGTGTGTTGTTTTTCAAAACACAATGAACAAAGGGAAAGAAAAATGAGAGAGAGTGAGAGAGAGAGAGAGAGAGAGAAGCACCTGCCTCGTGGGGAATGGTGGGAGGGAACTGTACACTGGTGGAGGATGGATGTTGGAACAGCGTATGACTGAAATCCAATTATGAACAGCTTTGTAGTGGTGTATTGCATGGTCAATCAATAAAAAAATTAAAAAATCCAACTCTATTTTAAAATACATTCAATTGATTTTTCTGTGTCAAAGTCCTATTTAAGATCTATGTTAATTTCAGGTTTTTTATTGTAAAACTTTAAATTCTATAAGGTAAACCCCCTTGACAATTACATCACCAACAAACTATGGCACATAATTGACCTTCCTGTTAGCATATGCTTTGCAGTATGTTGTTATTGTTAATGGTTTTATGTTTTTATGTTTTATGGTTATAATTTATTATCTTATTACTTTTGGTTTGTTTTGTTTTTTAGGTCACACCCAGCAATGATCAGGAATTACTCCTGACTCTGCAGTCAGAAATCACTCCTGGCAGTACTAAGGGGATTGTATGGGATACCAGGAATCTAACCCAGGTAGGCCATGTGCAAGGCAAGCGCCCTACCCACTGTGATATCGCTCCAGCCCTATCTTATTACTTTTAATTCTTGTGTCTAGTAATTCACGCAGCTAAATAAAAAATGGAAAGAGAAAATAGTATCATAATGTCATTCTTAGCTGTAGAAGGAATCTTGGAATTTTTTATCTCTATGAATAATGATTAAAGATTCTGGGAATAAGGCAGCAGGTGCTGTTGGATAAACTTTCAATCATATTTATTCATTCCTAGGCATAACAAACCATCTTTTCATATTTGTTTATATAATGATAGATTCTCTCTAGAGATGTTATAGTGTAATGTACTAAAGAACTACACTGCTTATAAAAGATTTAAATCAACTTTAGTATAATCAAGACAGTAGGAAAAATTGAGCATTATTTAATCCTCTCTTGAGGTATGAACTCCTCATGATCCATATACTTGTTTTGCTCTGAAATGGTCTTGTCCAACCATACCAGTACAGCCATCAATTTTTAGGAGATATGACAAAATCTTAATGTCATCAAGAAAGATAAATTCAAGCATACCATTTCAAAGAGAATAACAACAGTGAATGAACAAAGATTAAGTTTACTACTATACAAGTTAAAGAAGAAATAAAGATCGTTCAGTCTTTAGAAGATAGGGGGAAAAATGTGTCTTAAATTTTTTAAGACACATTTTTGTGTCTTAGATTTCTTTTGCTGTGACTTTGATATTATCTATTTATACAGCACCCAACTTGTTTGCCATTTTTATCATCCCAGTAGGATTTAGGTATTAAGGAGGCTGCTATAGGTAAATGACTAGTTGCAACAACCTCTGTATAGGTTGAAGTATACATTCATTAGAACTCATTGTCCATTCTTATCTGTGTGGAAGGATAATTTGGTAACAGCCTTCATCAGAAATTTTTACTATTGTTTGCACTGACAACCTTAAACTCGAAACCTGCCTATCTTTAGTCATTCTCTCTCACTCTTAATAACAAAATGAAGAAACAATTGAAGCTACCCCCCCTGATACTTCCAATTGCTTATTAAGATGAACATGCCGCATCCTTTTTATTTTATAAATTTAATATAGGTTTACTTATATTTTATGAAGTTAGCTAAGTTTTAGATTTATATAACACACAGTGCTGATGATTCAAATAGTGCACCATAGTTATAATACTCCTTTACAAATTTTATTGTATTGCTAAATTGATCATTTATTCACTGCTTCATTGATTAGTTTGTCCTCTAGTCCTATCCTTTTAAGTCTACAACCTCCTTTTCTTTCAATTTGAGGTGAATCATATATTATTGTATCACACATTTACATTATTTATTTCTGTTAAAAAATTACAATGTATTCCCTTCCCAAATGTTTCATTCAGGAATGGATGGTAACGTCAGTTTATTGGAATTGACTAAGTTAATTCCAATGAACTAATAAATTATAAATTGATTGAATTTAATTAATCCTAGGTTAATTAAAAATATATGCATTTTGAGAAAAATATCTCTGGAATTATCTCATCAGCCAACTTCCTTCTTGTTTCTGTCTTTGAAACCGCTGAAAAATTCTCAAGAATTCATATATAATATTGATAGAGATTTTTTTCTCTCATGTGTAATATGCTAGAAAGGCTCTAACAACTTTTTACCTTGTTATTTTCTTATACTCTTCTTTTCTGATGCTTTCCTATACCCTGAAACATTTTTCTTAAACTATTTCTTTCTCTATTCCATTAATCTGTAAACCATGCAATCTTTAAGGAAAGTTTATCTAAATGGATTTTATTCTAAAAGTCATTTCTCTTTTTAAAGATGTGTCTGATTCATTAATTCCATGTGCAATGATAAGTGGTGCTAATAAAAAGTAATTGCTGATTTAGGGACTTGAGCTTCACAAAACACATTTAATCACCGCAGATTAAAATTGAGAACATTTTATTATTTTATATATAATAAAATTAAAACAAGAAGTATTAAATAATTTATGTGAGACTGCTTTTTAGGAAGAAACACAGATAATAAGTTATGGCATACCTTGTAGCTTATTCTTATATTGATTTTCTTCATATAAACTTTTATTCTTAAACTTTATAATTCTTACTGACTGTGTTCATTTCTGTCCATTATCATTTTTTTTAGTTTTAGTCTGGTAACTTGAGGTTGCATAGACTACCTGCCCATTTAAAATACCTTACTTAAACATCTTTTAAAATATATGTAAAATATATTTCTCTAGTTATCAAGTAAATATATGCAGGGAAGTTCATGGGAATTTATGTGAGATAAGAAAATAGTATCTATCCTTTCCTATGCCTTTAAAAATATCTTTATTTTTTTAAAACCTATAATTTCTTGCCAAATATAATGAAACTAATTACAATATTTAATATGATTAAATATTCAATTTTATTTTACTTCAAAAACAGAAATCATTTAATTATGTAGTAACACTATTTTCATAAATTGATACTTTTTGCCAAATAATTTTCATATGACTGAGAATTTCCTCCTTGATTTTTTTATTCTAAATATCAGTTATTAGACATCTATAAGAGAGATAGAACTAATAAATTTATACAAATTTTAATTTAAGATTTTATTTTTTCATTTATACTTTGTAACACCATAATGATTAGGAAAAATGGAAATATTTCTAGTTCAATTTGTTATAAAGTTGTCTAGTGTACTGGCAAATTTCTGTTACAATATGTAAGAATAAGATAGTTTAAAATAGATATTTGTTCAGTCAATATATATGTGGCCTCTAATAGTCTATGAGAATTAATTTGAGCCAAATATATTTGTAGCTTTGATGAGAACAATTTTTTAATAATACGAGTAAATACAATGATAATCAACTTAAGTATCAAGCTCCTAGAAAAGATGAAGCAAACATTGCCAATTCTATCATAAAAAGAACTAAACAAGAATTGAATTGTTTAAACCTAATAAACTGAAGATAAAACTAATTGTCAGCTTCAATAAATTTTTATCTAGGAAAACCTAATATAAATTATTACTAAACAAACAAATGTCAGTAATAAGTCTCACTTCTACAGGTGAGTTCCAAGAAATCAATCTTTTTCCAGTCTCAATAAAATTGCCTAAAAAATCAATAGCAAGAAATTTTCTGATGAATGAAAGATAGTCATATTACCTTAGAAAGTACATTTGTTTTTCAAGTTTTATTGAGGTATCATGGCCTACAATAATATCGATATAATTGCTTTATGCTTTTAACATTATTGAGTCACATCCATCACCTGTGTACCAATACTTATCCAATATTGATTGCTTCTCTTCCACCGCCCAAAAACTAGCACCTGAGTTTTCAGTTCTGTGTCTCAGGGTTTGTTTCCAGTAATCATTTGTATTTCCTTGCTTTTTTTTTCCTTTTGTCTCTACATATGAACAAGGTATCCAATATATTTTTCCCTATGACTCGCATTTCTTAGCACTGCACATTCCAGTTCCCACCAAATTGAAACAAAGTGCAGCTATCTTTTGAAATAGCTGTATGATGTCCCTTTAAATATATTTAACTCATTTTCCTTTGGTGGACAGTAGAGTTGTTACAATGACCTGACTATTGTAAATAGCTCTGCAATAAACAAAAGTGTTTATTATAAAATTATTATAAATAATTATATATTTCTATATTTGGGTAAAACCACAGGAGTGGGTTCTCTCCACCATATAGATGCTGTTTTCAGTTTTCCCCCCCCCCCCCCCCCCCCCCCCCCCCCCTTTACTATTTTCTGTATATTCTATATTAGAAAGTTGATAATTCCAGTAATAATGAATGAGGGTTCCTTCTGTTTTTTTTTTTTTTTGCCAGTGGAGTTGTTTCAAAGAAGATTCTTTTTAAGTTAATATCATAGCAAGTTCTGCCTATATTTTATTTAATAAATATTATAGATAGAGACTTAACAGGTCTTTATCATTGTATATGGTGTGAGACAGATGCCCAGTCTCCTATTTTCTTCATATATAGTTAATCAGTTTCCTAGAACTATTTGTTGAATACACTTTCCTTTCTCTGCTTAATATAACTAGAGTATTTGTAATAAACTGTTAATATCTAAGTGTTTCCTTTGCATTCTCCATTCTACTTCACTAATTAGAGACTTTGCCCTCAGTCCAATACCTCAAAAACTTAGCTGTTATAGCTTGCAGTATTGACCTATGTCAGAAAATTTGATTGTTCGTACAATTTTCTTTCTCTGAATTGCTTTAGTTATTTTGGGAGATTTACATTTTCATGAGATTTTCAGACTAACTTGTTCTATGATCTTAAATTTACCTGGTGAATTTTGCTCTGTTGTGCATAGATTCTGTACGGTGTTTTAATTAGAATGGTGATTTTTAAGATATTAATCAGTTATTTGAGAAAGAATAAATTTCTACTTCTCTTTCTTTTGTTTCTTTTTCAATGGTATACAGTTTTCGCTATCTTTCTCTACTTTCATTAGACTAATTCATCCTGAGAGTGAAGTGTTGGTGGTGGTTTTTACTACATTCACCTGTACTCAGTGCTTACTCCTGGTTCTGTGTTTAGGGATCTTCGTAGCACTGCTTGGAAGACCATATGGGATGCTGGGTTTGAGACTTGCATCAGTTGCATGCAAGACAGAATCCCTACTCACAGTGCTCTCTCTCCAGACTGTTGATTCTTTATAAGCATTATTATAGGTAACCATAAAAGAGAAAAGAAAATAAAATCTGATAGGTTCCAAAATTTTTTAAAAATTGGCCTTTTAATTCTTACTGTAAAAATTTTTGAATATATGTATATCATTACCAACCAATGAAATACTTGCCATTTCGTTGGTAAAGAAGGGAACAGCACCAGGCCCAGACTAAGTCAGACCCAAACACCTGAAGAACCTGCCGTCAGTACTCATCAATACACTAGCCTGGCTCTTCACATGCTACCTATTCGAATGCAAGTTACCCTCCCAATGGAAAACCAGTAGGACAGTTCTACTGTTCAAGAAGGGAGACATTCACGACATTGGCAACTATCGCCCCATCTGCCTGTTGTCCGTCATCTACAAGCTGTTTACACGAGTCATCCTGAACAGGATTGGCAGAACACTAGATGAAGGACAACCATGCGAGCAAGCAGGCTTCCGGAAAGGATTCAGCACAATCGACCATATCCACACAGTAACCAAGCTCATTGAGGTTTGTAGGGAGTACAAGATGCCACTCTGTCTCACGTTCATTGATTTACAGAAAGCCTTTGATTCTGTGGAGACTGAAGCAGTCATCGAAGCCCTAGCCAAACAGGGTGTTCAAAGCCAATACATCAAGATCCTTTGTGAGCTGTATTACGGATTCACCACCAGGATCTCACCATTCTACAAAGAAGTGATCATTGATGTCAAAAGAGGGGTTCGGCAGGGGTGATACCATTTCACCAAAACTCTTCAGCGCCACCCTCGAGAACATCATGCGACAATTAGAATGGGAAGGAATGGGAGTGAAGATAGATGGTCGGCAACTACACCACTTCCGCTTCGCTGATGAAATTGTTCTAATAACACCAAACATTAGCCAAGCGGCACAAATGCTGGCTGACTTTGACCGAGAATGTGGAAAGATAGGTCTACAGTTGAATCTCAAGAAAACTATGTTTATGAAAAATGAGCTAGTTCCAGAGGCCCCATTCACTCTCAATGGAACAAACATCTCTGAATGCAGCAGTTATGTGTACCTAGGTCGAGAAGTCAACATGATGAATGACCTAAAACCTGAGCTGCGCAGGAGGAAGAGAGCGGCATGGAATGCCTTCACAGACATCGAAGAAATAGCTAAAAATATATTATCTTATTTCAGATTATAATCCCCTCATGTAACAGGTCATGTCCTCTTACGAGGGGGTTATTGGTCACTAATCAGGCATGTCTGTGTGTGTAATGAAGTCCTATCATTTTACTCTGACAGACATTATTGTTAGCTCACTAGGTGTTTTTGTATATGAGGGTGTGTGTGTGTGTGTGTGTCTAACAGGGCTGTATCCTGCTGCCTGGAGGGTATCACTGCTACTCACTGTTGCACTACACCTGGCCAGAGCCTCTGCATCTGGCCTGGAGTTGCCTCCTGCAAGCCACTTTGTAGATAGGAGGAGGACAGTTTGAATGTGGCAGCCCATCTGACCCTGTATTCTATACTGGCCAGTATAAATATTCTCTAATGCTGCCAAAATCATTGTGGAATTGTTAGAGTTTACCAGTATATTTGCCTGGCCACGTTGGATCTCTAAGTAATTAGTTCAGAGAGAAATGTCGTTTGCCTCCAAGAAAGCAAGCAAGCATGGCTCTCTGATAACTCAAAGGCAGATAAAATATAGAACTACCATGAAATAAGGACGAGACTCTTGTTAAGGCTTGGAGAAATATTTAACTGGCTATAGTATATTTTTTGGTATAGATGCCTTTTGTATTCTGAGATGCAGTTCACCTCAGAAACTCCCCTCTACCCTGCAAAGTCATTTCCTAGGCAGATCTTGGCTCAGCAACATTAAAATCTCAAAAGGCCTAGGTGAGGTCTGGGAGAAATTACCTGAGGACATTTGACCCTGATGGCTTCCCATAGAAGTGGGAAGTCTGGGTTACAGGGATATAAAACTAGCCTCCTTCCTTTCTCTGCTCTTTTGACTTGTCACTCGCTCTCTGTTTTCCTCCTTCCTACCAGCCTCTCTTCACTGTCTCCTCTCTACGGGGCCTTAACACTTGGTAGCCACCATCTAGGCATACATGTGGCCAGGGCCCAACTGGGAATCATAAGTTTGGAATTTTTCCTATTGCTGATTTGTATGCCTGAACCTGTGTTAAGTAAAGTATTTTGAAACTTTGCCAGATTCTTGCATCTTTCTCTGTCTTCAGGCCACCAATCCCCTGGGACAGAAGGGATCCCTGACCCTGCTCCCAGATTTTGTGGGAGATGTCTCAGCATTGCCCTGCAGCTAAACAGGTGTGCATGTCAATGAGTGTGTGCGTGTGTAATGGGGCAGTGTCCCCGTTACCTGGAGATCACTGCTCATTCACCAGGTGTGCATGTGTCTGGGTACAGCCAAACCACGTGTGAATATACTGATAAATTTTTATTATCACTGTCATCACTGTCTTCCCATTGTTCATCGATTTGCTCGAGTGGGCACTAGTAACATCTCCATTAGTCCTGTCTGGAAGCAGGTGCAACCCAAGGGCATCTACTTGCTACAGGGACAGGAGGAGCCAAAACCATTCTTCAGGTTATGGAACTGAGGTCCATAATAGTTACTAGTCTTTGGCATAAAAAGTAAATAAAACATGGTAGCTTGCCAGGCTTTAGCGTGTAGGTGGTATAGTCTCAGTAGAAGGCTCTCAACCCGAGCATAAACTTTTATTATAGACTTTGATATATAGGTATCTCTTAGATACTTCAAATGTTTTTCATTGATAACTTTTTTCTCTTTCAGACCTGGAGTTCTAACCAATGGTCTCACATAGACAAGGCAAATACTCACCACTGAACAAATGCCCATCCACTTTTAACATTTAAAAGGAATATTTTAATATTTTTGTGATTGAAGAACTGACTCAGTGCTACAGAACATATCTCACTATACGTGAGGCTCTGGGTTAGTTTCCCAATACCATGCAGTACTAGTAACCACAGTATGGAAACATCTAAATGTCCAACAACAGGTAAATGGCTAAAGAAGCTGGTATATACAAAATGAAATATTATAGAAAGATGAAAAGATGAAATCATGCAATATTTTGAAATGTTGATGGAGATTGGTATAGCAAATTAAGAAAAATAAGTCAGAGGGAGAAGTACTAATAGTGATAACCTCAGCCATCTGCATTATAAAGAGAAAAATACAATAAAATAGACAGTCTTAAACAGTAACAAATCATTGGTCTTGGTTTACAAAATTCAGATTACAAGTGTCATGTTGATGGCAATGGGAAGTGAAAAGAATAGAAGTGACGTAGGGTCACTGGTGAACAATCTTTGTGCTTGGTGCTGGTAAGCACTAGCTTTTTATAGAAACTCCATAAATATCAACATTACTTTAACCAGGAGACTATAATCAAAACATTAATACTATACCCTTTTGAGTCTGTATTCTCTCTTGAACAAATGCTTTTTTTTTTACACCACTTGCGTCAAAGTATATTGCATCAGTAAAAAGTTCGTATATTGAAACTAAGGGTACAATGGTGGTGGGACCGGTGTTGGAAGTAGAATGACTTAAAAACTGTACTGTGAAAAACCTTTGTAAATCATAGCGTTTAAATAAAATTAATAAAAATATCTCTTATAAATTTTAATAAAATAAAAATTAAAAATATTTAAAAGCATGGCAACTCATTATATTTTTCTAAGATTTGGTTTATATTTTAATTTACTTATACATAACAGTTATACATAAATTTACTTATACATAAATTAAATTGTACATAAATGTAATTATACAAAAAAGTTTACTTAAAAGTCATACAGAAGCTCTCTTTTGCTAATCATATACTCTACATTTCTCACTTACATTTATCTCTTTTGTTCAATTTGCCCATAAAATTAATGCCTCCATTAAGAATATTACTTTATACACAAAAAATCACTTGAATTACAAAATTTAACCTACTTGCATATCTATCAAATATCATTTTCTTATCTTCTGTCTAAAATGGCCTTTATTCTTATTTATTAATAGTAGAGGGAGTCAACAAGAGTATAGGGTTGAAGACACTTCCCTTGTGTGGGGCACAAGCAATAGCACAGCAACCTGGGTTCGATGCCCAGCATCCCTCCTGAGCAGTGACAGGAGTAATTCCTGAGTACAGAGCCAGGAGTAACCACTGAGCATTGCTGAGTGTGACCCAGAAAGCAAAAACATAAATAGATAAAAAGACACTTCCCTTGTGCATCTTGGATCCATGACACTGCATAGGGTTCCTGAGCACTGCAAGAGTAACCCATGATTATGCCTTTTGATGTATGTTCTGTGCACCATAGGTGTGAGTCAAAAAACCCCAAAGGGATTTAAAATATATGATCAATAAGCATAGAGTTCAACTGTTCTTATAGTGAATCTCTTAGACTCCATTAACCACTTTTGTTTTTCACTATGTTCTCTTGCTGCTCTTACTGTACAGGGGAATTTGAGTGGAGGACAACTCTCTGTTGATGAGACTTACCTTACTTTTCAATGTCTGTGCCATTTATCAAATACAAAGCATATTATTTTTTGTAGAATAAATTGAAGAAACATTATTTGTCCTACACAGCACAGTTTAGTAGGTTAAGCAAGAACTAAAAAAAATGAAATTTTGCATTTATTAATAACTGAATGATAATGTATTTATTTTCTTTTAACACAGTCAACAGAGTTTTGATGTAGGCAGGCAGACAGGGGGTCCCCAAGGCAATGAAGTTTCACCTTAGGCTCTCCAGATTCACCTCCAGATTCTCCAGTTTCACCTAGGCTCTCCAGTATCCAGAATGAAGACTTTTATAAGACCCTCAGTAGACCCTGAGGAATCTGGATCAACCTTTCTCTGCCCAGCCTTTAATCCCACTACATTCCAGGACAGAAGATCCAGCAGGAACAGGTCAAGAAAAAGAGATTTTCAAAGAAGACCACTCCCAAAGTCTACTCCCTTGGCAACGGCCCTAGAAATAGACTTTAATCTAGGCTGAAGCCCCATACGGGAGGAGCTTGGGAATAAATCTATAAAAGTCATCCTGACCAAAGGACAGCATGCATATGCTGCCTGAGCCCATGTGCTGCTTGTGCCCATGGGGCCAAACACATGTGGTTCCAGAGCACGTGTGTTGTTCGCATCTCCCTTCTTGAGATGTGTACTTTCTATCTCTCTTTCCCTCCTCCTTCCCTGTCCTAAATTGTCTACTCCTGAAAAAAAAAAATTCTGTGAAGAAGAAGAACCCGGAGGAAACCCTGAGTAAGATCTAGGGCTGACTTTCCTTCCCTGCAAAGAGTAATTCCTCATTAGAGCCTGAGTTTGTGTCTCCCTGAGAAAACTTGACTGGTGGGGGATCAACTCCCGTGCCTAGAGATCAAGTGGACATCAGGTGAGACTTGACGGCCTTCTTCGTGGGGCTTGTGGGGGTTCAGGCCCACACAGCACAGGGGCTCATCGGACTTTATCAGTCCTTAGCCTGCAACGCAGGTCCCAGGTGGCAGAGGCGGCAGGTGAGAAAGCAGCCATCTCTCTCCCCTTTCTGCCTCATATAAGCCCTCCCATGAGTCTCACCGACATCAGTTTGATCCCTGTTACCACTTCATGTATTTTATAGTACCACCAAGAGTCACAGTTAAGTGCAGAGTCATAGCTAAGTCCTAATCCGAACCACTTTTACTCAATTTTTTTTTCTGAAAAACAAAATTAAATGGATTTTTTTAACATTACTATTTGGAATGCCGACTTTTCCCATTAATCAAAGTTTGCTAGAACTTATATAAGAAGACCACTTCAATATTTTGATAATTTGTTATTACTCTGCATGACAAATATAAGGGATTGCTTTTTGTCTATATGCAGTGATAAAATTTGAATTTGTCATAATAATATCATGGTTGGCAGGAGTTAGTAGATAATAGCATTTTAATATTGAAACATTTTGGAAATATTTTAAATTGCAATAGCTATTAAGATAATATTATAAAGCATCATCTACAGTTATGATTTTAAGTCATAAAATATTGACTTTTTAAATTAATTATATGAAAGAATGATCTAACAATTAAAAAAAAAGAGACTTAGATTTGCTTTTATCTTTTAGTGTGTTATGAAACAAGAAATGCAGCATCCACTTTTGCAAAACAGTGCCATTAGTGTTGAAATCCTAAAGTATAATAAAATCTCTGATGCTGTAGGGGATCTTTGTTGTGAAGAATTAGTATATATTTTAATCATTCTAGCATTACAATAATCTAAAGCTTATTGTAAAATATACAGCTTTCCTTTACTATGAGTGAATTCCAATCATTTTATTTAGAAAAACTTATTTAGAAAAACTTCAGAAAAGAGACAGACAGACAGGCAGACAGACAGAGAGGCAGGGAACCAACTGACGTAGGTGACCCCCTAGAGTGGCTTATGTGAGGCAGGAAGGAGAGAGATGGTCACTTTCTTCCAAGCCTCCTCTGCTGCCCGGGACCTCTGCACAGGCTAGGACTGATAAAGTCTGCAATGAGATGCTGCCACGGTGTGGGCCTGAGCACCACCAGCCCCACAAGGTGACCATCAAGCCACACCTGATGTCCTCTTGATCTCTAGGCACGGGAGTTGATCCCCACCACTCCATATTTCTCAGGGACCCACAGACTCAGGCTGGAGCGAGGAATTGCTCTTTGCAGGAAAGGAAAGTCAGTCCTAGGCCTTACCAAGAGTTTGCTCAGAGTTCTAGTCTTCCTCGCAGAAAAATTACTTTCAGGAGTAGACAAGAACTAAAGTAAAAAAAAGATTTTATTATGGAGATTTAAGGGTGGGGAAGGAAGAAGAGGAAAGTAAGAGAGAGATGGGTAGTACACATATCAAGAGGGGAGATGCAGGTGGCAACACACGTGCTTGGGCACCATTTGTGCTCGCCATGTGGGCTCAAGCGGCACATGGGCTCAGGCAGCATCTGTGTGTTGTCCTTTCTTTGGTCAGGGACACCTTTAGATTTCTTCCCAGGCTACTCCCATATGGGGCTTCAACCTAGGTTAAAATCTGTTGCTAGGGCCGTTGCCAAGGGGATTAGATATTGGGGATGGTCTTCTTTAAAAAATCTCCTTTACTTGACTTCTGTTCCTGCTGGATTTTCTGTCCTGGAATGTAACCGGAGTAAGGGCTGGGAAGAGACAGGTTGATCCAGCTTCGACTCAAAGTCTATTGAGGGTTAGTGGATCTCATTAAGTCCTGGTTTCTGGTTGCAGAAAAGGTGCCTCTGAACAGCCACAACCGTAGGGCTAGCTTTATTCCTGGAAACTTCATTGTGGCCCCCTGTCTGCCTGCCTACATCACAAGCCCTGGTAGAAAGCCTGATTCATGAGGATTGAAACAAATATGAGAGTAAAAGTATGGAGTCAGAGGGATTACAACCTCAGGGGCTAAGAGCCCTGACTGTTCTCCCAGCATCATAGTCATTGTTTAGAACCAGAACCAGCAAGCTAGAAGAGGAGAACAACACTCATTATAACAACCATCTTAGATTTTCCATATGTAAGAGAGCCTTCACTGTATCACTGTCTTCCCGTTCATCATTGATTTGCTTGAGCGGGCACCAGTAACATCTCCATATGTCCTGTCTCATGCAAGTAGAGCCCAAGGGCACCTGCTTGTTCCAGGAACATAAAGAGCCTCAAACCATTCCATCAGGTCATGGGAATGAGGTCTATATTTGTTACTGCTATTTGGCATATCAAATACCATACTGGTAGCTTGCCAGGCTCTGACATGCAGATGGGATGCTCTTGTAGTCACCTCTGATCTCTAGCATTTATTGATGATCACCACTACAAGGGCTAAAATTCTAAAAACTGATTATATTAGGTGTTAGGATGTGGAACAAATATAACTCTTAAACACTGATGATGAGGATGAAAAATGTCACCAGTTAGGAAGAGGATTCCTCTGTGTATTCACTCTGGAAATATTTCTTTTTGGGGGAGGGCTTTTTGGTTCACAGCTGGCAATGCCTCAGAGGTTGTCCTGGTTCTGCACTCAGGAATTACTCCTGCTACTGCTTAGCCGGACATGTTAATCATTGTCCTTGTAAAAAGCCCTTTAATGTATGTTCTGTAATCCATAGTCTGGAGGGAAAGGAAAAGAGAAAGATAGAGAAACGGAAAGAAATAAAGAACCTGCCATGGAGCAGGGCTGGGGGGGGGGTAGGGAACCTTGGACATTGGTGGTGGGAGATGGGCACTGGTGGCGGGATGGGTGCTGGAACACTGTATGACCAAAACCCAAATATGAACTTTTTAATTGCATATGTGTGTAATTGTAAAAATAAAAAAAATAATAATTGGGACAGAGATAGTAAATAAAAAAAAGATGTAACCCAAATACGATCATCTTTGTACTTGTATATCTCATGGTGGTATAATAAAATTATTCAATTAAAAATAAATACAATAAATAAAATTAAAAAAAAAAAAAGCTTTCACTGCTGGCTGTTCTTTGAGTAAGGAGTCAGAAAACAGGTATAGGACCCCACGCCATTTTTAGACCGCAGCATATGGATTGAACACTCTGACAATGAAATTAGAGAGGAAATTGGTAGGATGTTTAAGGGGCTCAACAAAAAAAATTGAGCAGATGTCCAATAAAATGCAGGAGAACATAAACGAAGCAGTTGAAAGGGCAGTCAATAAACTACGGGAGGAAATGAGAGCAGAAATGAGAACCATGCAAAGAGAAATATTATCACTTAAAAACTCAGTAGATGAAATGAAAAACACAATCGGGGCTCTCAACAGTAGGATGACAGCAGCGGAAGAGAGAATCAGTGAGACTGAAGATGAGCTGCAGAAAGCACTCAGAGAACTACTTCAAATGGAAAAAGATCGGAAAATGGATCAGCAACGGAACAGAGAACAATGGGATGAAGCCAGGCGGAACAACATAAGAATCATCGGAGTCCCAGAGGGACAGGAAAGTAACCCCAAGGAAATTAAAACAGTTAAAAACATCCTGGCTGAAAAGTTCCCGAAGTTAAAGGATGAAGGCATCCAGATCCAAGAAGCCCGACGCGTACCAGCAAGAAGAGACCCCAATAGAAAGATCCCAAGACACATCCTAGTAAAAGTAATGGATGCCATAGACAGAGACATAATTCTTCAGGCAGCAAGATCAAAGAAGTAAATTGTGTACAAAGGAGAATCCATTCGACTTTCAGCAGACTTCTCAGAAGACACCCTCCAAGCCCGAAGGCAGTGGTGGGATATAGTTAAAAAACTTAATGAAATGAACGCCTCAGCAAGAATTCTTTATCCAGCAAACTCTCACTCAGATTTGAAGGACAGATATACAACTTCTTGGATAAACAACAGCTTAGGATCTTTGTAAAATCAAAACCAACCTTAAAAGAAGGACTGCATGATCTACTATAAGACGAGACATAACCCAAAAGAACAACCAACCTATACAGAGAGATGGCACAAAATCCCATGACAATAGACTCTCTCAATATCATCGGTCTAAATGCACCAGTTAAGAGACACAGAGTGGCAAAATGGATCACAAAATTGAATCCGACATTCTGCTGCCTTCAAGAAACACACCTGAACAATCGGAGCAAAGACAGGCTCAAAATAAAAGGCTGGAAAACAATCTTTCACTCAAACAACCCATCCAAAAAGGCTGGGGTAGCCATACTGGTATCTGACAACATAGACTTCCAGGCTGAAGAAGGTCAGAAGGGACAGTGAAGGTCACTTCTTAATAGTCAAAGGATGCATATATCAGGAAGAAATCACGCTATTAAACATATATGCACCCAACGAGGGCCAGCAAAATACCTAAAACAACTAGTAATAGACTTCAAAGAAGACATTGACAGCAACACAATTGTAGTTGGAGACTTCAACACTGCTCTATCAACCCCGGATAGATCAACAAGATTGAAACTTACCAAGGAAATACTGGCCCTAAAAGAAGAGATGGAAGAAAGAGGACTGGTAGACATATACAGGACATTTCATCCCCAAAAAGCTGAATACACTTTCTTCTCCAGTGCACATGGAACATACTCGAAAATAGATCACATGCTGAGCCATAAATCATACCTCCATAAAATCAAGAAGATAGAAATTGTGCCAACTATTTTTTTCAGACCATGGTGCACTGAAAATAGAAGTTAATTGTACACAAAAACGGAGACCAATACCAAGTACTTGGAAATTAAACAGCTCACTGCTGAACAACCAGCAAGTCATAAAAAGAAATCAAAGAGGAAATCCAAAGATTCCTTAAAACAAATGAGACTGAAGACACGAATTACCAGAACTTGTGGGATACAGCAAAAGCAGTGTTAAGAGGCAAGTTCATAGCTCTTCAGGCATTCATCAGAAAAGAAGAAAAGGCCATCATAAACAGTCTGACTTCACAACTTAAGATCTTAGAGAGTGATCAACAAAAGGAGCCCAACCCAAGCAGAAAGAAAGAAATAATAAAACTTAGAGCAGAAATCAATGAGATGGAATGTCAAAAACAATCCAGAAGATCAACGAAACCAAAAGCTGGTTCTTTGAAAAAATAAACAAGATTGACAAACCACTTGCAAGACTTGTAAGAAAAGGAAAAGAGAGAACCCAAATAAATAGAATCAGAAATGAAAACGGGGACATCACAACTGAAAACAAAGAAATTCAAAAGATCATCAGAGATTACTATGAGAGCATGTATGCCATGAAACAAGAGAACCTAGAAGAAATGGACAAATTTCTGAATTCCTATAGCTTCCCAAGTCTGCAACAAGAAGATTTGGAATACCTCAACAAACCTATCTCCATCGAGGAAATAGAATCGGTAATCAAAAGTCTCCCCAAACACAAAAGCCCAGGCCCAGATGGATTCACCAGTGAATTCTACAAAACCTTTAAAAAGGACCTACTCTCAATTCTTTTTAAGCTCTTCCGGCAAATTGAAGAAACAGAAATACTCCCAAATAGCTTTTACGAGGCACATATCACCCTGATACCCAAAGCAGACAAAGATGCCACAAAAAAGGAAAACTACAGACCAATCTCCTGATGAATACAGATGCTAAGATCTTCAAGAAAATACTAGCAAATAGAATCCAAAGAGTCATCAAAAAGATTGTACACCATGACCAAGTGGGATTCATCGCGGGGAATGCAAGGATGGTTCAACATCCACAAGTCAATCAACATAATACATCATATCAACAAAAAGAAAAATAAAAACCATATGATCATATCAATATATGCAGAGAAGGCATTTGACAGATTCAACACCTGTTCATGATGAAAGCTCTCCGTAAAATGGGGATTGAAGGAACCTTCCTCAAGATAATCCAGGCCATCTACTACAAGCCCACAGCGAGCATCATTCTCAATGGGGAAAAACTGAAAGCCTTCCCCTTAAGATCAGGGACAAGACAAGGCTGCCCGCTCTCACCACTTCTATTCAATATACTACTGGAAGTACTTGCCATAGCAATCAGGGGAAGTAAAAGACATTAAGGGCATCCAGATAGGAAGGGAAGAAGCCAAGTTATCACTATTTGCAGGTGACATGATATTATACCTGGAAAACCCAAAACTCTCTACCAAGAGGCTCCTAGAAATAATACATTCTTATAGTAGAGTAGCAGGGTACAAAATCAATACCCAAAAAGTCAATGGCCTTCCTATATGCAAACAGCGAAAGAGAAGAAAGGGACATTAAAGAAACTATCCCATTCACAATTGCACCACAGAAAATCAAATACCTAGGAATCAGTTTGACAAAAAATGTAAAGGATCTCTACAAAGAAAACTACAAAACGTTACTTCAGGAAATAAAAGAAGACCTGAGGAAATGGAGACACATTCCCTGCTCATGGATTGGAAGGATTAACATTATCAAAATGGTAATACTCCCTAGAGCTTTATACAGATTCAATGCGGTCCCTATAAAGATACCCATGATGTTCTTCAAAGAAATTGAACAAACACTCCTGAAATTTGTATGGAATAATAAAACCCCACGAATAGCTAAAGCAATCCTTGGGAAAAAGAAGATGGGAGGTATCACTTTCCCCAACCTCAAGCTCTACTACAGAGCAGTTGTAATTAAGACAGTGTGGTATTGGTATAGAGACAGACCCGTAGACCTATGGAATAGAACTGAGTATCCTGAAACGCACTCACAAATATACAACCACTTAATCTTCGATAAAGGAGCAAAAAATATTAAGTGGAGCAAAGAAAGCCTCTTCAACAAATGGTGCTGGGAAAACCTGGCAGCTACGTGTAAAAAAATTAACTTAGACCTCCTTCTAACGCCATGCACAAAAGTCAGATCAAAATGGATTCTAGATCTCGATATCAGACATGAATGTATAAGGTACATCGAAGAAAACATAGGAGAAACGCTCTATGGCATCGACCACGAAAAGTATCTTTTAAAGACGACACACCACTGACCAAGCAAATGGAAGCAATGATAAACAAATGGGATTATATAAAATTGAAAAGCTTCTGCACCTCAAAAGAAACGGTGACCAAGATACAAAGACAATCCTCAGAGTGGGAAAGGATATTCACCCAATACCCATCTGATAAGGGGTTAATATCCAGGATATATCAGGCACTGGTAGCACTCCACAAGAAGAAAACAGCCAACCCCATCAAAAAATGGGGAGAAGAAATGAACAGAAGCTTCCAAAAAAGAAGAAATTCGAATGGCCAAAAGGCATATGAAAAAGTGCTCTTCATCTTTAATCATCAGGGGAGATGCAAATCAAAACAACAATGAGGTACCATCTCACCCCACAGAGACTGGCACACATTCAAAACAGCAAGAACAACCGGTGCTGGCGTGGATGTGGGGAAAAAGGGACTCTCATCCACTGCTGGTGGGAGTGCCGACTGGTCCAGCCCTTTTTGGAAAACAATATGGGCATTCCTCCGAAAGCTAGATATTGAGCTCCCTTTGACCCAGCAATAGCACTCCTGGGAAAATACCCTAGAGACCGAAAAACACAGAGCAGAAACACTATCTGTACTTCTTTATTCATCTCTGCGCTATTCACTATAGCTAGAATCTGGAAACAACCTAAATGCCCGAGAACAGAGGACTGGCTAAAGAAACTGTGGTTCATCTACACTATGGAATACTGTGCGGCTGTCAGAAAAGATGAAATTATGAAATTTACCTGCAAATGGATGGACATGGAGTCTATCCTGCTGAGTGAAATTAATCAGAAGGAAAAGGACAGATATAGAATGACTGCATTCATTAATAGGATATAGATACCAGTGTTTTAATAAATATGGGAAATGGTAATGGCAGATTAAAACTCACCACTGAATATACACAAAGAGACTTAAGTGATAAACTCTAGATATCTGCAGGGCTAGCCACAATGTGTAAAATAAGAGGGAGAGAGATGCAGAGACAGAGAGAGAGAGAGAGAGAGAAAAGAGAGGAAACTGGGGTACCTGCTATTAAGGCGGTGGTGGGGGGGGGGGAGGGGGAGGGTACATTGGTGGTGGAAATGGGGCACTGGTGGAGGGATGGGTGCTGGAATACTGTATTACCAAGAACCAATTATGAACACCTTTGCAATTTTATGTTTCACGGTGGTATAATAAAAAATTTTAAAAAAAAGGATCCATAAATTGCCCTTGCTGTCTATCTAGTTTTCAAAATCAGATAGACAAGAAAGTCAGAGACCAACCGACAGACAGACTTACAGACAGAAGACAGACGGACAGAGATATAGAGAGAAAGTACAAGAACACCAATTTCTTCAGATGCTTATATGCATTTTATTTCAGACTTCAGCCAGTCTTCAAGGTGGAAATATTTCTGCTTTTATTTTTCAATAAAGTCATAGTTTTCAAAGCTAGTATATAATAGTTTATATACAGTACTATACATGAAAAATGTTCATTAAACTAATGCACAAAGCTTGAATTTTTTTGGTTAGAATTTAATTTTCAATATTTCATCTTGTATGACTTTTATTGCATAGAAAATGCAACATTTTAATAATTTTTATAACTCATTCTCTAATCATCATTATTAACTACAAGTGCATTTTAATTTTTTGCCATTCAGGAAATATTAATGTTTTCCGTTTTATTCCATACAAACATACCCATTACTTAAAAGTAACTAATAATTATATAAACCTATAAAATGACGTTTCTTTCTTTTTCTCTGGTACTTCAGTTTACGAGTTCAGTCCCCACTTAAATAAAATGCAAATAAAGCATGAAAACTAGCATTCTGTGGCAGATGCTAGCATATGAAAGGATATTAAAAATAAGACATTTGAAGTCTTTGGAAAATAATCTGATTAAACTGTCCATAAATTGTGAACAACAAACTATTTAGTACCCAGTTTACAATTCAATATCTTGCAACTTGTATGTTTACTATTTAAGATG
Source organism: Cryptotis parvus (assembly GCA_021461705.1). Classification (NCBI taxonomy): domain Eukaryota; kingdom Metazoa; phylum Chordata; class Mammalia; order Eulipotyphla; family Soricidae; genus Cryptotis; species Cryptotis parvus. The sequence goes on from JAJIBD010008067.1 coordinate 57,472, forward strand.
AGAACAGTTTATATATAACTAATGTACAAATTTATATATGACTTACTTTTCTGAACTAATTCACTTTTTTATCTTGTAGTTAAGCAAAGATTTTAAAATAAATATAGTTTTTATTAGTGTTGTTTTATTTAGAGTATTGCATTATTATTAGTGCCAGAAACCTTGATATAAATATAGATAGTACAGTTTGGCTTAAATTTGTACCATAGTGCATCTATTTTTAACTATGCCCTAAGTTTGTGCATGTATGATTTTATTATCTGTTTTTATTGTAAAATAGAGTTAAAAATTGTATTGAAATAGATCTCAACTAATAGTTTACTTGTGTATTGAAGACATACTCTTTATTATGTTTAAAGGGTGAGTTACTGCATATATATTGAATCAGATTCTGCCTCAAAACCAAAATGTCCATGATCCAGACTCTTTGAGGAAACATTGGAACAGATCTCTTTATTCAACAGTTCAAAATTCACAAAATATCCATGTTTTATACCAGACTCTCCAAAAGAAATTGTAAAGGTAATTATATATAGTGAGAATACAGGAAGATAACCCCACTCCACCCACACCATGACTGCAGCCATATTCAACATCAGGATTCCACAGTTTGTCAGAGCTCCACCCAAGAGAGAAGCCAATTTCAAGCCCAGCTCGTCAGAACTCAACACTAGACAGAAGCCTATTTCACAGACACAGATGGAGGTGCTACCAGCTCTCCCAGTTTCCAAGCTGCCACCGTACATCTGTAAATGCAAAAAACTTTGAGTGCCCACACAGCAGAGAATGGCAACCTACCCATGTAGTATTTGATATGCCAAAAAGAGTAATAATAATACTAATAGACATCATTCCCATTACCTGAAGGAATGGTTTAATGCTCTTCATGTTACTGAAGCGAGCAGAGGTCCTTGGGCTATACTTGTACGTGAACAGGGACAAATGGAGATGTTACTGGTGTCACTAGAGCAAATCTATGAACAACAAGAAGACCAGTGATACAAGTGAAGAAAATACAAAGGACATGAACTTTGAATTTGGCTATACAGATAATGAATACTAGTTATTTAAATCACAAGTTTCTTGACCCTATGTTACAAAATTACTCAAACTTACATTTTTTTTTGAATAAACATGAAAAAATTAATACTGTGATGTAAAAATTAAGTCAAATTAATCTACCAAGAAAGTCCTGAAACATAGGATTTTATTGGTATGTTTCCAAAACTGCATATATATAAGAATCACATATACTTTCCCAAGACTGGAAACTAGGCCTACATTTCTCAAAAGTACTACATTTCCTACAAAAAGTACTATTTTTAGTAACATAATAGAATGATGCTATATATACATATAATCATTTATTCTAAAAATACATAAAAGTAGCTAAAAATTCTCTAAAGATGTAGGCTATATTTTAACAGAAATCTATATGACAATTCTATAGCTCATAGTTACTTTGATAGGAGGAACTGAGAAATGATATTTCTAATCCTAATTGATTTGATGTTATTTTTTGGAAACCAGATTTAAAAAAAAAGCTGTTTTAGTTGACATATTTGCAATAAAAATTATCCAAATGCATATGAGGACAAATAAAATTAAAATATAATTCCCAATTCACAGTAAAATAAATCACAATGGTCAATTAGAAATTAATAAATTTGACTCATGCTTGCTTTTAGTGAAAATAGCAAATGCTATATAATTCATGTATAAATGAAAAATAAGGAACTTAAATTCTTCTACAGTTGTTTTAGGAAAACTTATTAAGCGATTTAGTCTGGTCCTTGTACCAGACTGAAAGGACAAAAAGCATTTATGAGAATATTGATCTTAATTTTTTTTATTATATACTTCTCAGTTTCTTCTGAATGTAGGATACTGAAACTCCTTTGTACCTAACACATTATTGAATATTGAATGAAGTTAAACTAATCCATTTTGTTCTTCAAGAAAACAGGGAGAAAAAAAGACATTGTTCTTAGAAATAAAATGCAATTACATTGTCATATATTTAAAGACATGGTGTATTGAATATTTATATTTAAATGTTCAATACTGTGATCTACAATATATCTGCATATATTATAGATATGTAAATATATTATTTATGAATGTATGTAAATGCATATATGTTTAATATATGTATATATTACAGATCTAAATATTATATATTATAGATTATGATATATATTATAAATCATATATTTATTATAGCTCACTATATACATATAAACACACATATATATCAACACTGGTATTTGGCACTGAAATGACTAAAATATCAGGTATGCAGGGTTTGTGACTGAAACCTCCAGATTTTCAAGAAATTGGGATGGGCCACCTCCCCATCTTCCTGTTCTAAAATATGTGGCAGTCATGCCCATGAACCTCCTCAGGCGCGGTAATCTCATCCACCAGCCACAATCATGACTCTCATATATAAATCTCAAAAGAGATCAACAGGTGGCAGGGATTCATCTGATTCTTGCTCCAGCCTGTGTCAAATGGAGTACCCCTGTGGAGAACAGGTGCATCTAATTCCCATTCCAACAGAACCCAAGCAGGCTTTCATAAAGTTGAGGATGTGATTCCTCTCATCATCTCCCTGTTTTTCAGGAAGACCAGGCTTTTGCATCCATGCCCCAAAGCCACTACCCATTTAAACATTTGACTCCAAATTTATCACACCATTATAAATGGTTGAATACCAGCACATCTCAAATGTTATTGTACTGATATACTGAATAATACCTTAGCATATTTAATGGATGTAAAGTAGAAGGAAACAACAACAAAGCACAATGCTATCCTATAACAACATATCAGTATTTTCTTATACAAGGATTTAATGGCTCCATGGTAAGATTGAAAAAATCTTCACTAACTTTTCTCCTATGAAAATATTTCTTGATCGTTTCCAGCAAAATATCTATAACTAGCAATATAAAATATATTATTGAGGGTCTTCTACCAGGGCAGGCTTAAGTGGCTGTTGGACAAATTCGAAATGATGGTTGGGGAAGTCCAATTGTGATGGGACTTGGGTTGAATATTGAATATCTGTAACAAATTACACAAACAACTTTATTAAAAATTGAGTAGAAGCCCAATAAGTTCAATAAATGAAAGCAATAACACAGATGGCCCAGCTCCGTACAAAGTGATGACTTTAGCAACAACGTTAAAGAGAAATATTATAGTAATCAATATAAAGTAAAGTAATTATTTTCTGGAAAGGGACCAGGTTTAGGGGACTGTGAGAAACTAGGAACTTTGGTGACAGTAAGGGCACATCGGCATGGGCCTGGTGTTGGAATATTGAGTGCCTTACACAAATGCATTGTGAACTCTATAAATTATGTTCATATAAAGTTAAAAATTAAAAAAATCAAGGGAGCTGATAAATATCATTCTATTATATCCTTTCTCCCACTATTAATTACTTAAGTTTTATAAAATAAATGCTAAATAATAAAAAATAAAAAAACATTGAATGAAAATGCATTTCTAAGAAGCTTAAGTACAAATCAGAAGAGAAATTGCCTAAGAGAACTCCAATGCATGGGATCAAAAGATGAATCCCATGTACCTCAGATACCAACAGAAACAAGCAGAGTGAGGAACAGTCTGATTTACAGCTGGAAAGCAGGTGCAAATAATGTGGTCTAGAGTAGGAGAAAGATTCTTAGACATCCAAGCTATGGAGAACCTCTGTATAGGGAGAGAAAGAATACTCTGTACTGTTAAATTCTTGATGCAAATGAAACACAGACAGAGGTGTTTGATTTCACACAGGCCTGGAGACAGTGAGGAGGAAAATAGAGACAGTCATCTCAACAGAAATGCAGACTTCCCAATTCTCAAACCCTCAATGACTTCATGAATAGCACTGATAATAATAGGGGAAATTGAGTTTCTGAAGTTAAAACCCAGAGGTGAAAGATAATGGGAAACTCACAAGCACAGACAATAAGACGGAGCCTATCGTCAACAAAGCCTGGTCTTATCCACCCTTGTTCCCCTCTGCTGGTACATCAACACAGAATCAAGCATCTGTACTTACTAGAGTCGGCTAACATGTCTTATATTAAATAAATTACAATGAAATCAAATGGAGCACTGAACACTAAGAAAGTGAAACTCCATTATCTATTGCTCTCTTACACTGTGCAACTTCCTAAAGGGAACATAATTAGGGAAAATAATTAATAAAACAAGGGCATGAAGCAGTAATAAACCACAGAAGAAAGCAACAGTAATTTGAAAATGAATCTGTTGACACTGTATCAGAATTTTCAAATACAAAAGGTATCGATGTACCATCACTCTTGGCACTTCTGGTTCCCCTCTGCTAATTAAGAAACATGTTTACCCTAGCTTGCTAAGGGATTTTTATATGTTTTCAATAATGAATTAATATTCCAATTAAATTCAATTGTGAATGCCCTATCGGGTGTTTCATTTTTCACATCTATAGACATTTATATTACATTTTGTATTACTATGCAGACACTTAAGCATTATCTGTATTATAGTATTTTCTAATGTGAAGCCAATAGTTTCTTTCCAGGGATAAAATGAACATTCATTCTTTTTTAAGATTATAATCTTAGAGCTTAGCTTTTTAAATTTTTAAAGTTTTCTTCACTCTTACTAAATTTTACATTTAGGTAGGACTAGACTATTTCATTTCACTATTATTATCACTATCTTATGGCCATCATCGATTTGCTCGAGCGGGCACCAGCAACATCTCCATATGTCCTGTCTCATGCTAGTAAAGCTCAAGGGCATCTGCTTGCTCCAGGAACACAAAGAGCCTCAAACCATTATATTAGATCTTGGGAATGACCAAAATTAATTGTTACTTGAATTTGGCATAACAATACGACACAGGTAGAATGCTAGGCTGGCCGTGCAGGTGGCATACTCTTGTAGTCACCTCTAAATACAGCATTTATTGATGAACGGCTGTGATAGGTTCGCCTACTGGGTGGAGTTCTGATGAGAGGGAGGTCTGGATGTGGAAAATGGAGGCCCTCATGGAGTGGGGGGGGTCGTCTGGCTTGTTGCGAGGCTCTGCTGGGGTATCAGGCCAGGTCTAGAACCTGCTATCCCTCCCGGGCACCTCGTGAGTGGCTGGGCACAGGGAGAGCCAGTAGCAGCTCTACCCCATGCCTGTGAGTCTCTGGATCAGCATACCTGGGCCAGATTGAAAAAGACTGCTGCAGGGTAGATTTCGATGATCCAGTCTGTGATAGGCTCATCTGCTGGGTGGAGTTCTAACGAGAGAGGAAGTCCGGATGTGGAAAATGGCAGCCCCTCATGGAGTGGGGGGAATCATCTGGCTTGTTGCAAGGCTCTGCTGGGCTGACTGGCCAGGTCTAGAACCCACCATCCCCTCCCTGGTGCTTCGTGAGGGGCTGGGCACAGGGAGAGCTGGTAGCAGCTCTGCCCCATGTCTGTGGGTCTCTGGATCAGCATACCTGGGCCTGATTGAAAAGATTGCTGCAGGGTGGGTGTCGATGATCCTACACCCACCCGTGCAGCAGTCTTTTTCAATTAAATTTCATTTAAATGTTAATATATATTAGTGCATATTTATTTTTAAAAAATATATACCTAAAATAAAGATAGTGTTTGAAAATAAACAATTTTATCAATTTACCACTGAAATATAGTTTTGTAAATATTGGATTTTTGCACTTTAACCTGCAGTAGTCTTTTTCAATTAAATTTCATTTAAATGTTAATATATATTAGTGCATATTTATTTTTTAAAAATATATACCTAAAATAAAGATAGTGTTTGAAAATAAACTATTTTATCAATTTACCACTGATATATAGTTTCGTAAATATTGGATTTTTGCACTTTAACCTGCAGTAGTCTTTTTCAATTAAATTTCATTTAAATGTTAATATATATTAGTGCATATTTATTTTTAAAAATATATACCTAAAATAAAGATAGTGTTTGAAAATAAACTATTTTATCAATTTACCACTGCTATATAGTTTTGTAAATATTGGATTTTCTCTATTTATATGTATGTCTATTGATGTTACAACCTCCAAAACTAAAAAAAAAAATAAAAGATCTCTCCCATATTAGGATAGAAAAGAAAACTAAGTTTGACGACAACATATGTTCAAACCATCAGAAGTGACGATTTTGTCTCTGGAACTAAATTTTGAAAGAGAGGGGAGGCCAGGATGGTCCTTTTGGACACAGGTGAAGAATTGCAGGGTCTCAGGTATGGTATTGCCATGGCACAGCTATGAAAAATAGCTATAAAATATAATTAACAGTGTTGTAAAGCTCAGTACCTCAATAAAGGTGGTATCACTTGTATCGCTTGTCTTCCCATTGTACATGGTTTGCTCCAGAGGGCACCAATCACATCTCCATATGTCCTGTTGCATAGTCATGTAACCAAGGGCAAAAGCTCATTCCAGGAACATGAAGAGCCTCAAACCATTCCTTCAGGTCATGGGAATGAGGTCTATAATTGTTACTGGCTTTCTGGATTTTGGCATATCAAATATGACACGGGTAGCTTGCCAGGCTCTGCTGTGCGAGTGGTATACGTGTCTCTGCCGTGTGAGTGGTATATTTATTATGGTAAAATTAAAAAAATTAAGCATAGACTTAAGATATAGCACAGGGGTTAATATGTTGCTTTGAGTCTTACTGACACCATATGATCCTTATATTTTCCCGTTGCCCTGTCAGGAGTCATTCCTGAGCAAAAAGCCTGGTAAATCTGGACCATCATTGAGTTTGTGTGTGGGTGGGGTGTGTGTAAAACCTAAAATAAGAGAACAAGAAGGTGATACTTCAATAACACTTAAAATCTAAGCATTGTAACCTGAGAGAAACTACAGGGGTTAAAGTGCATCCATTGCTCACAACCATCTCTTGCTACACTTTTTTTCATCACATTTCTCCTGAACATTGTCAGATATACCCAACAATTAAGGAGCAACACTAGGAGACATTCAAGTTCTCTCCCTCAGGACATGCATTTTAATCAGAATAATTATAGTTTTCAGTTTGTGAGACTTAAGTCAGCTGTTTTAATACTCTCTTGTATTTCTTGAAATAAAAAGTTTAAAAATGCTCTTTCATGTTTTTAATTAGTAAAATGATGTAGCCAACTGTAATACTGTTTCAAACAGAATGTGTATATTGTTTATAATTACTTTTAAAAAAAGTTTATAAAATATTTTTAATTTGAAACTATAATAGTAAATGCGGCATATAATAAATATAAAATTAGAAATTTTTCTGCACTACGTAGACTTGATTATAATCAGGCCAGTACTTTCTTTGCTTTCTTAATTCTTACTTAATTACTTTTCAGATGCACTTTATCCTTCCCCATGAGTCAAATTCACATAAAGGATTCCACACCACCATTTCTGTGTCTCAAAAATGGCTGTAAATTAATTTATAGGTGAGCCAAATGATAACAATATTATTCAAAGTTAGTTTATAGCAATGTATTTTTTTAAAAAATGCTAAGAATCAATAAATTTGTTAATATAATAAAAATTTATTCTTTTTCCCTGTTTTATTTAACATGTATAAAAACAGTGAATTGCCATATATAATTAAATATTCTAATAGAAAATTGCATTTTCCCTCATTCACTGAAAGAAATGCAAATATTTTAAAATTGTTTTCTTTTTTGTTTCTTTTTTTGCTTTTTTTTGGGTCACACCTAGCAATGTTCAGCGGTTCCTCCTGGCTCTTTGCTCAGGAATTACTCCTGGCGGTGCTCGAGGGACCATATGGGATGCCGGGGATCAAACCTGGGTAGGCCGCATGCAAGACAAAAGTCCTACCCACTGTGCTATCGCTCCGGCCCAATCTCTTTTTCTTTGGTAGCAAAATTTCCAAGTTTCCATAATTATCTTTCTGTATCTTATGTTATGTGTTCTACCACCACCTAAAATGAATGACCCTACACTGATGTCCAAAGTGTAAAATTTTAAATTTCCTAAAATCTCCAAAATAATTGATTTAGAGTAAATTCAAAAGTAAAATATTTCTTAGATATTATATAGACAGAGAGTTCTGTTAGTAATAATAATAAATAAGGTTATTTTTACCTTTAGGCAATAAGTGCAAATATTAGAGGATTAAAAACGAGCACTCAATATGAAGATTGTTCTTATAGTGAGTTCCATTTTAAAACTTGACTTTTATCATATAATGAGCTTGTGTTCTCAGAATCTTGGCACAAAATTTAATATAAAAAATATTTCAATGAACAAAGGAGTTAGATGACCACATATATTTCAAATCTCATATCTATGAATTCCAAAACAACCCCCCCCCCCCCTCCCCCCCCCTCCCCTCCCTCCCCTCCTCCCCCCCCCCCCCCCCCCCCCCCCCCCCCCCCCCCTCCCCTCCTCTTCCTCTCTCCTCCTCCCTCTTTCTTCTTCTCCTTTCTTCCTTCTACTTTTCTTATTCTGTTTTCTTCTCCATCTTTTTCTTCTTTATAGTCCTTCTCCTCTTTATTCTACTCCTCCTTCTCTTAACCCTCCTCCTCATTCTTCTCATCCTTCTCCTCTCTCTTTTTCTCCTTCTCCTCCCCCTCTTCCTCCCCTCCTCCTCTTCCTCCTCCTCCTCCTTCTTCTCCTCCTCCTCCTCCTCCTCCTTCTCCTCCTCCTCCTCCTCCTCCTCCTCCTTCTTCTTCTTCTTCTCTCCTCCTCCTCCTCCTCCTTCTTCTTCTTTTTTATTTCTTCTATTATTCCTCTTTTTTCTTCTTATTCTCCTATTTCTTCTTGTCTTCCTCTCCTCCTTCTCTGTTTTTATCTCTCTCTTGGACACATATTTAAATATCATTATAAAGTATATAATTTAGTGTAATGTTTTATATTTGTATATAATTTAAAGAAAATAATTATGCTTTTTATGATAACTTTATTTTACAATGGGTATTTGCATAATATTATACAATTCTTTAAGATAAATGTTATAAGAAAAAACTGTGACTATTAGTGTACCAATAGTAAAGAACAACAACCTTTTCTTCAGTGTAAACTAAACAGAGGCAATAGATTAACATTATCATACATATATATGCATTTTAGTCTTGATAACATAATTATAATATTTGCAACTAATTTTCAGGCAAGATAACTGAAACTCAAAGAGGTTAATTGACTACTCAAATCCACCCATATACACAGAACTGCCAACTGCAAAATTGCTTAATGACTACTTATTCCTAACATCCACATACAGATTCTTTAATAAATTCAGGTATGTTGTTAGACTATCAGCAATGTTGATTAGTTGATTAGAAAGTCTATTGGATTAGAAAGTTATGTTAAACAACGGTTATTTGAAATGAAAAATAGTTTTGTATTTTTCATATTTACTTTACTTATATAATTTAGCATAGCATATCTGTTTTAAATTGTAGAAATCCCTGTGCTAGACTTAGATATTTTCAGTGTTATCACTTGTATCAATTGTCTTTCCGTTTTGCTCCAGCACACAACAGTAACAACTCCATATATCCTGTCACATGTTACTGTAGCCCAAGGGCATCTGCTAGCTCCAGGAACATGAAGAGTCTTAAACCATTTCTTCAGATCATGGGCATGAGGTCTATAATTGTTACTGGTTTTTGGCTTATGAAATCCAGACTTCACAACTAGTCAGAACTCCACCCACCAGAAGAGCTGATCACAAGCCAGGCTCATGAGAGCCCAACTCTACAGCAGTCTATTTCAAGCCCAGGGATGCCTGATCCAGAGACTCAGATACAGGGGGCAGAGCTGCTACTGGCTCTCCCTGTGCCCAGATGATCATGAGGTGCCTAGGAGCAAAAACGGATCTTAGCCCTGGACCACCATCCAGCAGAACCTGGCAAGATACTCAAGTCATATTTGATATGCCGTGACATGGTACTAAAAATTTGTGTTCATATGTATGCCAGTGACATGGTACTAAAAATTTGTGTTCATAGTAGTCTACTAAAGAAGCTTCTTATCCTACATTGATATAGATTTAGTTTTTACAATAGGAGCATTTATGTGTTTTCTTAGAATATTCTTATTCAAAAACACTGTATCACTGTTTTCCGTTAATCATAGATTGGCTCGAGAGGGCACCAGTAACATCTCTATATGTCCTGTCTCATGCTAGTAGAGCCCAAGGGCACCTGCTTGCTCCAGGAACATAAAGAGCCTCAAACCATTCCATCAGGTCATGGGAATGAGGTCTAAAATTGTTACTGGTATTTAGCATATCAAATGCAACAAAGGTAGCTTGTCAGGCTCTGCCGTGCGGGTAGAATACTCTCGTAGTCATCTCAAAATCCAGCATTTATTGATGAACCACACGGCTGCAAGTGGCCGAGCGAGCCGGGCTGTGATAGGCTAGTCTTCTGGGTTGAGTTCTGATGAGTGGGAAGTCCGGATGTGGAAAATGGAGGCCCTCATGGAGTGGGGGTCATCTGGCTTGTTGCAAGGCTCTGCTGGGGTGGCAGGCCAGGACCAGAACCTGCCATCCCTCCTGGGTGCCTCATGAGTGGCTGGGCACAGGGAGAGCCAGTAGCAGCTCTGCCCCATGTCTGTAAGTCATGGGGCAGAGTAAAAAATAGTTTTCAAAAACAATGAAATCTAATCCCACATGTCTCATTTTATTTTGTTATTATTTTACTCTTTCCAAAAACAGAGAGCAAGAATATTTTAATATATAATTTTACCTGTTTATAGAAATATATATTTAATGAGATATAAATATTTGCTTTCTGCATGGAGATACGTTTTAACCTGGCCTACCAATAAAAAAAATAATGAATAAATAATAAACATATTCATAATCCCAAAATGTTTTTTCACAGTTCGTGATTCTATCTGGCCAGGTTTCAATATCTCAATAACTGAAGATTCCAGGCAGCTACTGATGTTTTGTATGGTGTAGATTCACTTCTCTTCCTGTTGTTCAACGATTTACTCAAGCAGGCACCAGTAATTTCTCCATTTGTTGGGAATGAAGTCCACTAATGTTACTGATTTTAGCATATGAATACACCACAGGTAGCTTGCCAGGCTCTGCAATGGCTCTGGGTTCATCCCAGGGGGGCCCAGCCTTGTCTTTTCCTATGTCAGACCATCAACCATCCAGGGCCCATGGGGCAGAGCCCTGGGGGTAGACAAGCCTAACTCCTGTCTGCCAACTGCCAATGCAGCCAGGCACCACAGCCATACCTGCAAAACCTCTACGGGCAGGTGGCAGATGGTGTAGATTACTTGTACTTTATAAATTACCTAATATTTTCTAGTGTTAGGTTTACATTTAATAGTACTTATCAGTAAAATAGAGAGAGACAAAGTAAGGTGATAGACAATATTGAACAATGACATATCTTCGACAATAAATCACAAAACTCGTTAAATCAAGACATAGGGAATTGGCCAAGGAGAATGAGAAGGTAGAATAGAAGTTATTGGCCATTTTGATGGTAGTGGAGTGTAGTAATTTAGCACAATAGTGCCCAGTACCATAATCTTCAACACTATTGTAACCACATTTTCACACACACACACACACACACACACATACACACACACACACATTATACACACACACATACATACATATATATCTATATATCATATATAATACATATATTTATTTTGGTACCTGCCTGACTGTGATCAGGGCCTTCTCCTTTCTTCCTTGCTTTTTGCTTGGAAATCACTCCTGCTTGGCTCAAGGGACCATATGTGCTGCCACAGACAGAACCTGGGTCAAGCATCTTACCTCCTGTTATGCTCAGGCCCATGGAAAATATATCTTTGTACATAGAACATCGTGATACTAGAACCCAAGTTTACCTATTTCTCCTTGAGTGAGTTTTGGTAATACGTATTTCAAGGAATTAATCTTTCTCCAAAATTTCAAATTAAGTGACATTGTTTAAGTATCTTGTATTTTTATACAATTTTTAATTTCTGTAAGAGCAGATCTTATCTTTAGTAGTAGTCATAACCCCAATTGGGGTCATACTTGGCAGTGCTCAAGGATTATTCCTCACTCTGTGCTCAAGGATTCTCCTCATTAGTGCTTAGGGCATCTATGTGGTAACAGGATTGAACTGGTGTTGATAGCCTGCAAGACAATCTCCTTACCCACTGCTTCATCTTCTTTGTTTTTCCATGGTTAAACAACACAAAAGAGTACCAAAGTTTGAACATCTGTGGAAGAGCTAGATATTGATTTCACTTGTTTTCTCTTTATCTTCCTATCCCTCTATATTCAATCAGCTGTCATTTGACACTGAATTTCCCAGTATTTTCTATAGTAAATAATTCCATAATGAGCATAAATGTTTGTATATCTTTTAAAAGTAGAGAACTATTGTTGTTGATGATGGGCCTAGAATAGACATGTAAGAGTAGAATTTCTAGGTCAAATGGAAGACCTCTATTTGTGCACAGTTCTATTTTGTTTCATTGTGATTGAACCAGTCTATACTGACTCCAACAGTCACAGAGGGTTTCTTATTGCTACTTACTTGACAGTATCTGCTATTTCTTGATTTCTTTTTGGTGTAGGCTGTTATCCCTGTGCTAAGTGATACATCACTGTAAATTTTGTTTTCTTCTTTAGAAAACTACCTTTATGTTTTAAATGATACCATGCCAGTAAAACTGTTTACCAACATTTTACTATGAGTCTGTTTTTATCACTGATGTCATTTGAGTTTCTTGTAAGCAGTAGTGGTGAAGTTTTGTTTAAGTTGTTTCAATTTTACCCAATCCACTATGTATCTTTTAAACTATTACTTTAAATATTCAACACTAGCAAAATTTAACAACAGTTAAGGGAGTATTTAGGTTTTACACCAGTTTTGTAAGAAATACCTAAGACTCTACTGTAAAAGAACAAAAGAGAATCTAAAGGAACTATGTTGCTTCAGTCACTTACTTTGCATAACTGGTGTTATTATGATAAAATTTGCATCACATTTTCCAAAGTATGAATGATATACTACATGGAAGAGTACTATAGGATGTTTTTATTATTAATATTATTGTTATTGCTCAGCTTTGTGTTCATGCTGTTTCATTCTGTCCTGCAGAGTTTCAGTCAAGGTAGTGAGTCTTGGGCTAGAGAGAGACTGGGGGAAGAGTTGGGGCCCAGGGTGAGCCCCTGGTAGACTCAAATGGACAAGCTGTAGGAAGCCTCTTTGACTTCCAGGAAGACACCCCCTTCTCTCCTTCTTGGCCAGCAGGTCAGCAGAGTGCAACATTGTCATTGGGTCTAGCCTAGCACATCAGGGACTATCGAATGAGCTAATTACCAGCCAGTAGAATGAAAAGCCAAAATGCCTGTTCCCCATTCTAATTTAAAAATCCTTGTTTAACTCTTTGTGGAATTGTGCAGGGAAATACCCCCAACACCCTGGTGTGATTTACCTTTGTCCCCTTACTTTTATAAGGTTTATAAATCTAAGACAATAGTATAAGGGTAAGGCAGTTTCCCTTGTACATTATCAACATGAGTTCAATCTCTGACACCCCATAAGGTCCCCACAACAACCATGAGTGATCCATAAGCAGAAAGTCAGAGGTAAGGCTTGAGTGTTGTAGGTTGTGGCACCAAAAAATCAATGAACAACAGTAAGAACAACAAAAAGGAGAGACTCCGTTTTCATAATATCTGAGTAAATTTTTTGTTTTACATTTTTCTGATTTGGGCTCTTGCCATATCAATTAAATGTATCTTGATCTTTATCTATCAGGGTTTGTTTTATTTGGGACTTTTTGATCTTAATATGGGATATATGTGTTCTTCAGGTTTGGGAGATTTGTCAAAACTATTACTGTTTGAGTAGCACTTTCTGGTTCCATAAATCCCTTAGGTTTTCTCCATTTTATAATTGTTCTTTTCCTTTTCCCATTGCTTTATAACAAACATTTCATCTAACTTATCTTCCAGTTCATTTATTTAATCTTCATATTCCCTTATTCTGTGCATGCTACTATGTTCAGTTTTTTTTTACCTGTAACATTCTTCCTTTCAATGAAGAATATTAGATATTCCTATTTTCTCTGTTAAATTTCTCTTCCCTTGATCTCCTAATTCCAGTATCTATAAAGAGGATTGGAAAATCTAGTTTTAAACAGAGAGCTTGGAACGTTTTGGGGATCTTTTTTTTCATCAGCATGAGTGAATTTCTCCATTTTTCCATTATGCCCTGTGTTATTTGAGGCCTAGGGAGATAAGCATAGTTAACCTGGGATACAAAGGGACTCATGGTCCCCAAGATAGAGCAAGACGCAAGGACGTCCCCAGAGACGTAAATGTGAACATGGTCCCCCAGGACAGTAGCATAGTTACTCATAGGACTGTCCCCAGAGACAGTAACGTAACAGCCCCATGAGACAGAGTCATAGTACGCATAGGACTGTCTCTGGAGACAGTCACTATGAACTATGACACATGGAACTTTTGTGTGCAGTGAATGACCACTTTAATTTTGTGTCCATAAATGTTATATAGCACTTATAAAATTCTGTCTACTTCATTGGTCAAAATTGCAACTAAGGTCACAGTTGGTGCTCAGCAGTTACTGTTGTGTTCAATTCATTCAGTGTGCCTGGGCCACCATTATTAGTCATACCCAAGTTTCCAATAGTAACTGTAGCTTCAAACTGAGCAGCATGGTTTACTGGAGAATTTTAAATCAAATGTTACACTTTACAGTAGAATGTTAAGATGTTAGAAAACAACTTTTTATTTGACATTTTGAGTGTTTGCCAAAGCTCATGGCACCAAATTCCAGAATACCTAGGAATCCACCATATTTTTAAAATGCTGTGTGTCCAACTAGCCCTGTGTATTACATCTGCGAAGGCCTATATGGTGAACAAGTTGGGAGGTCACAGTTGTTAAGTGGCAGGTCTGTGTTTATGTCAATAGGCTTCCTGAAGACAGTATTGTGAAATTGTCGGGGGCACCAGTGCTTTCAGATTTCAAGGGTTTAGGGAGCAGGGAATGAGAAATTCAGGGTCTGAGTGCTCAAGGCAGCTCTCTGATAAGTTTATACTTTCTGGGTATTAAAACCCAAAACATATTAAACAAAAAATGTGAGCGATAAGTCAATAATGAATTTTATATTATTTAATTGAAATAGTGCTCAGTTCCTAAATGTTTCATTATAACTCAGCTTTGTGTATTTCCTACTGAAAATATAATTATTATTTAAAGAAATGTGTTTATTGCATTGGTTAGCAATAAAGGTATATCTAACCTTAATTTATTTAAACTCACTTTATTGTACCACAAAAGATATTATAATTTCTGTATGCTAAAATTTTTTGAAAACCTCATTTTCTTTATGACAACCTCATGTCTTAAATATGCAACTCTATAACTTTTTTCCAATAGCATGTGCTGTTCGTATGTGTTATATTTAATTACAGTGCACAAACTCTGATTTTTTAGACATGAAGCAATTGTGCAGTTAAAAAAAGTTTTATATGCGTGAAGAAATAAAACGTTTCATGGGACTCATCTTTTCTGTTCTTTTCATTTTATTGTGATGGCTTGGACCAAACACAATATATCTGAGGCCTGCTTGAATGCATTTCTGTTGTACAGTATTAAAATCTGACATTTGTATATACTACAGTAAGATCACCAATAAAAGTCTAGCTTGCATTCATCAGCATAAAACTTACCTTTACAACTTTGACTGACTCCCCCTTCTCTTCCCTCTGGCAACCACTAATAAGAATTCTGCATCAGAGAGTGTCTTTTCATTTTTTTTATTTGCTGCTTTATATCAACTATGAGTGAAATAATAGGTATTTGTGTTTAAATCCCTTGCCAGTCTGTCTAATGTGAAGAAATGTCATTGTTACTTATTCTAACTTATCTATATGTTATTTTCTGTTACCGCTTTGTAAACCACCTAGTAATTAGATTCAGAGTGCTGATATCACAATGCTTTTGTTAAATAAATACTTTTACTTAAAATTCTCTCATAGCAAAAAGTAATGATTTTGATCATTTGTATATGCCTCAGCAAACTTCTTACTTTATTTAAATGAGAAGGCAGAATTCCTCTATATAATAAAAAATGAAAAAAGAAAAAAATAATGTGTTCAATTTTTTAACACACAGGTAATGATTTAAATATTATCTGAAAAAGAATGAAGAGGAAAAAGAAATTCAAGACAGTTTTGTTCTAGCACTTCAAACTATAAACTCTGGTGCCGTAATGTGTGTTAGAAGCTTAATTAAAAGGCAAAGGTCATAGTATGAATAAACTTTGTCATGCCCTAATTTTTTGGATATCTTGGAATGCTTCCCAAACAGGTAAGGAGAGTCTGCTATTGTGGCACTTTTCAGAAGGTTAGATGTGACATTAAGTTTAAAAGCACAGCCATGCACCCTCATTGTTTTCATTAACTTTAAGTATCAAAACTACAAAGAGCAAGGGATAGAAACTTGAGAGAGCCTGATTCTGAGATTCTTAGTAATCAGCAAGACTGTACAGAAAATTATAAATTGTCATTAACTTTTTTCCCCTGGTATTCCTAGAATGCAAATAATAACTGAGTTTTTTTTTGCCCCTTCTCTTTCTCTTTAGCACAATTTATGAGTTGAGCAAAAGTTGAAATATGTTATCATCAAAATGTATAAAAATGCTGAGTTTTTTACATGCACTCTGAACAGTACTCTGTATAGTATTTATTGACTGAATAAATAGTATTGAAATTAATGTGGGACTTATATTCTGAGGCTTGCTTAATAATTCAAAGAAAATCAGTGATAAAGAGAGCAATGAATTGGGTGAATTGCTTATTAATTGTGTTAATAGACTTTAATGAAGGGGTTTTGTTGTATAATCTAAATTTTTTTAATGAAAGTGTTTTATCTAAGTAATTAAAATTTGAATTATCTTCACAATACGATGGATTACTTATCTTTAGATTTCATATAATTTATAAATGTGATTTCTATGCTTAAAGCAGCTAAATTAGAACTATGTTATGTCGCAGAAAAATAAAAATTGGACACTGCTGCAATAGAAAAGAAATGGTATATCTCAGTCTTCAGTGAGGCGGAGTGTTAAAGTTAGACTATATTAGGAGTGATGAGTGAGAAGTACATCACTACAGTCATTGCTCAAATTAGACTTGACCCAAGTTTGAATTGGCAATAGAAGTATTGTCAGAGAATGTTAGTTTCTAAGTATTTAGCTTGTCTTAACTAACTCCATTTAATAAGGTAAATGTAAAATAATAAAATGTGGCATTATTTGACTTTTAATTATATATCATTTCAATGAATGTATGGGCATAAAAATAAATGAATTACATTTATTATTTTATTGACATTAAGAGAGGTGTCAATAAAAATGTCTAAAGGGAATGCTCAAAATGGAGATAAAATGGTTAAAAATCATTTTCATCATGGTAGATAGAAACTACACATTATTTAGTAATAAATATTTCGTTTTTATATATTGGATTTATACATACCTATGTATAAATTTGTACATAAAGTATATGGTAGAAATGAATTTTGCATCATCACCATCATTAATATTAATCATTCAAAAATGATAATTTTTACCAAGTTCAGAATTTCTTAATGTAATAAATGTAAATAAGCAGGAGAATTGAGAAGAATAAATTAGGATTTCTGGACAATTGTTTTATTAATTCTGATTACAAGGACCTTGGTAGGTTAGGAAGCATTTGAAAACACACAATACTATCATGCATGGCAGGAAAAATCCTTTATTGACAACACCAATTTTTACCTAATCGTTTCCTTAATCTGTAATCAAATACTTATAAATATTAAAATCAATCCTTTTTATGTCAAAACACTTTTTGCCTTAATCACTTCATTTCAGCTTGTTTTGTTAATTTATATGCAATAGATGGTGGGAGGCTGGTGACAGGACAGACGCCAAAATGTCTTTGACACACATGACTTTTGAAGTGCGAATATGTTTCAATATTAAAAATTCCTTGTTTAATTTGTACCCTAAGGACAAATAGCTTTATTATAAAATAGAATCACCTTCTAAAAAATTACTTATATTCTATATAATGCACACCATAATATAAGACAATTTATGTATGTTGCATCAATTATTCATATATATACACATATGTGTATCACGATCACGATCACGATCTTCCCGTTAATCATCTATATGCTAGAGCGGGCACCAGTAATATCTCCATATGTCCTGTCTCATGCCAGTAGAGCAAAGGGCATCGGCTTGCTACAGGAACATAAAGAGCCTCAAACCATTATATTAGGTCATGGGAATGACCTAATATAATTGTTACTGGCATTTGGCATGTCAAATATAACACGAGCAGCTTGCTAGGCTTGCCGCGCGCGGAAGGCATATTATTTAAACACCTCCAAATAGAGCATTTATTGATGAACCCCGCGGCCGCTATGCGTCGCGAGCCAGGCTGTGATGGGCTGGCCGGCTGGGTGGAGTTCTGAAGAGAGGGAAGTCCGGATGTGGAAAATGGCGGCACCCATGGAGTGGGTGGGGGGGGGTCGTCTGGCTGGTTGTGAGGTTCTGCCGGGGGTGGTGGGCCAAGGCTAGAACCCACCATGCCTCCCGACTGCCTCATGAACGGCTGGGCACAGGGAGAGCAAGGGAATCGCTCTGCCCCATGTCTGAGTCTCTGGACCAGCATACCTGGGCTGGATTGAGGAAGAAATTGCTGCAGGGTGGGTGTCGATGATCCGGGCTGTGATGGGCTGGCCGGCTGGGTGGAGTTCTGAAGAGAGGGAAGTCCGGATGTGGAAAATGGCGGCACCCATGGAGTGGGTGGGGGGGTCATCTGGCTGGTTGTGAGGTTCTGCCAGGGTGGTGGGCCAAGGCTAGAACCCACCATGCCCCCCGACTGCCTCATGAACGGCTGGGCACAGGGAGAGCAAGGAATCGCTCTGCCCCATGTCTGAGTCTCTGGACCAGCATACCTGGGCTGGATTGAGGAAGAAATTGCTGCAGGGTGGGTGTCGATGATCCGGGCTGTGATGGGCTGGCCGGCTGGGTGGAGTTCTGAAGAGAGGGAAGTCCAGATGTGGAAAATGGCGGCACCCATGGAGTGGGTGGGGGGTCGTCTGGCTGGTTGTGAGGTTCTGCCGGGGTGGTGGGCCAAGGCTAGAACCCACCATGCCTCCCGACTGCCTCATGAACGGCTGGGCACAGGGAGAGCAAGGAATCGCTCTGCCCCATGTCTGAGTCTCTGGACCAGCATACCTGGGCTGGATTGAGGAAGAAATTGCTGCAGGGTGGGTGTCGATGATCCGGGCTGTGATGGGCTGGCCGGCTGGGTGGAGTTCTGAAGAGAGGGAAGTCCGGATGTGGAAAATGGCGGCACCCATGGAGTGGGTGGGGGGGTCGCCTGGCTGGTTGTGAGGTTCTGCCGGGGTGGTGGGCCAAGGCTAGAACCCACCATGCCTCCCGACTGCCCTCATGAACGGCTGGGCACAGGGAGAGCAAGGAATCGCTCTGCCCCATGTCTGAGTCTCTGGACCAGCATACCTGGGCTGGATTGAGGAAGAAATTGCTGCAGGGTGGGTGTCGATGATCCGGGCTGTGATGGGCTGGCCGGCTGGGTGGAGTTCTGAAGAGAGGGAAGTCCGGATGTGGAAAATGGCGGCACCCATGGAGTGGGTGGGGGGGGGTCGTCTGGCTGGTTGTGAGGTTCTGCCGGGGTGGTGGGCCAAGGCTAGAACCCACCATGCCTCCCGACTGCCTCATGAACGGCTGGGCACAGGGAGAGCAAGGAATCGCTCTGCCCCATGTCTGAGTCTCTGGACCAGCATACCTGGGCTGGATTGAGGAAGAAATTGCTGCAGGGTGGGTGTCGATGATCCGGGCTGTGATGGGCTGGCCGGCTGGGTGGAGTTCTGAAGAGAGGGAAGTCCGGATGTGGAAAATGGCGGCACCCATGGAGTGGGTGGGGGGGGTCGTCTGGCTGGTTGTGAGGTTCTGCCGGGGTGGTGGGCCAAGGCTAGAACCCACCATGCCTCCCGACTGCCTCATGAACGGCTGGGCACAGGGAGAGCAAGGAATCGCTCTGCCCCATGTCTGAGTCTCTGGACCAGCATACCTGGGCTGGATTGAGGAAGAAATTGCTGCAGGGTGGGTGTCGATGATCCGGGCTGTGATGGGCTGGCCGGCTGGGTGGAGTTCTGAAGAGAGGGAAGTCCGGATGTGGAAAATGGCGGCACCCATGGAGTGGGTGGGGGGTCGCCTGGCTGGTTGTGAGGTTCTGCCGGGGTGGTGGGCCAAGGCTAGAACCCACCATGCCTCCCGACTGCCTCATGAACGGCTGGGCACAGGGAGAGCAAGGAATCGCTCTGCCCCATGTCTGAGTCTCTGGACCAGCATACCTGGGCTGGATTGAGGAAGAAATTGCTGCAGGGTGGGTGTCGATGATCCGGGCTGTGATGGGCTGGCCGGCTGGGTGGAGTTCTGAAGAGAGGGAAGTCCGGATGTGGAAAATGGCGGCACCCATGGAGTGGGTGGGGGGGGGTCGTCTGGCTGGTTGTGAGGTTCTGCCGGGGTGGTGGGCCAAGGCTAGAACCCACCATGCCTCCCGACTGCCTCATGAACGGCTGGGCACAGGGAGAGCAAGGAATCGCTCTGCCCCATGTCTGAGTCTCTGGACCAGCATACCTGGGCTGGATTGAGGAAGAAATTGCTGCAGGGTGGGTGTCGATGATCCGGGCTGTGATGGGCTGGCCGGCTGGGTGGAGTTCTGAAGAGAGGGAAGTCCGGATGTGGAAAATGGCGGCACCCATGGAGTGGGTGGGGGGTCGTCTGGCTGGTTGTGAGGTTCTGCCGGGCGTGGTGGGCCAAGGCTAGAACCCACCATGCCTCCCGACTGCCTCATGAACGGCTGGGCACAGGGAGAGCAAGGAATCGCCTCTGCCCCATGTCTGAGTCTCTGGACCAGCATACCTGGGCTGGATTGAGGAAGAAATTGCTGCAGGGTGGGTGTCGATGATCCGGGCTGTGATGGGCTGGCCGGCTGGGTGGAGTTCTGAAGAGAGGGAAGTCCGGATGTGGAAAATGGCGGCACCCATGGAGTGGGTGGGGGGGGGTCGTCTGGCTGGTTGTGAGGTTCTGCCGGGGTGGTGGGCCAAGGCTAGAACCCACCATGCCTCCCGACTGCCTCATGAACGGCTGGGCACAGGGAGAGCAAGGAATCGCTCTGCCCCATGTCTGAGTCTCTGGACCAGCATACCTGGGCTGGATTGAGGAAGAAATTGCTGCAGGGTGGGTGTCGATGATCCGGGCTGTGATGGGCTGGCCGGCTGGGTGGAGTTCTGAAGAGAGGGAAGTCCGGATGTGGAAAATGGCGGCACCCATGGAGTGGGTGGGGGGTCGTCTGGCTGGTTGTGAGGTTCTGCCGGGGTGGTGGGCCAAGGCTAGAACCCACCATGCCTCCCGACTGCCTCATGAACGGCTGGGCACAGGGAGAGCAAGGAATCGCTCTGCCCCATGTCTGAGTCTCTGGACCAGCATACCTGGGCTGGATTGAGGAAGAAATTGCTGCAGGGTGGGTGTCGATGATCCGGGCTGTGATGGGCTGGCCGGCTGGGTGGAGTTCTGAAGAGAGGGAAGTCCGGATGTGGAAAATGGCGGCACCCATGGAGTGGGTGGGGGGGGGGTCGCCTGGCTGGTTGTGAGGTTCTGCCGGGGTGGTGGGCCAAGGCTAGAACCCACCATGCCTCCCGACTGCCTCATGAACGGCTGGGCACAGGGAGAGCAAGGAATCGCTCTGCCCCATGTCTGAGTCTCTGGACCAGCATACCTGGGCTGGATTGAGGAAGAAATTGCTGCAGGGTGGGTGTCGATGATCCGGGCTGTGATGGGCTGGCCGGCTGGGTGGAGTTCTGAAGAGAGGGAAGTCCGGATGTGGAAAATGGCGGCACCCATGGAGTGGGTGGGGGGGGTCGTCTGGCTGGTTGTGAGGTTCTGCCGGGGTGGTGGGCCAAGGCTAGAACCCACCATGCCTCCCGACTGCCTCATGAACGGCTGGGCACAGGGAGAGCAAGGAATCGCTCTGCCCCATGTCTGAGTCTCTGGACCAGCATACCTGGGCTGGATTGAGGAAGAAATTGCTGCAGGGTGGGTGTCGATGATCCGGGCTGTGATGGGCTGGCCGGCTGGGTGGAGTTCTGAAGAGAGGGAAGTCCGGATGTGGAAAATGGCGGCACCCATGGAGTGGGTGGGGGGGGGGGTCATCTGGCTGGTTGTGAGGTTCTGCCGGGGGTGGTGGGCCAAGGCTAGAACCCACCATGCCTCCCGACTGCCTCATGAACGGCTGGGCACAGGGAGAGCAAGGAATCGCTCTGCCCCATGTCTGAGTCTCTGGACCAGCATACCTGGGCTGGATTGAGGAAGAAATTGCTGCAGGGTGGGTGTCGATGATCCGGGCTGTGATGGGCTGGCCGGCTGGGTGGAGTTCTGAAGAGAGGGAAGTCCGGATGTGGAAAATGGCGGCACCCATGGAGTGGGTGGGGGGGTCGCCTGGCTGGTTGTGAGGTTCTGCCGGGGTGGTGGGCCAAGGCTAGAACCCACCATGCCTCCCGACTGCCTCATGAACGGCTGGGCACAGGGAGAGCAAGGAATCGCTCTGCCCCATGTCTGAGTCTCTGGACCAGCATACCTGGGCTGGATTGAGGAAGAAATTGCTGCAGGGTGAGTGTCGATGATCCGGGCTGTGATGGGCTGGCCGGCTGGGTGGAGTTCTGAAGAGAGGGGAAGTCCGGATGTGGAAAATGGCGGCACCCATGGAGTGGGTGGGGGGGGGGGTCGTCTGGCTGGTTGTGAGGTTCTGCCGGGGTGGTGGGCCAAGGCTAGAACCCACCATGCCTCCCGACTGCCTCATGAACGGCTGGGCACAGGGAGAGCAAGGAATCGCTCTGCCCCATGTCTGAGTCTCTGGACCAGCATACCTGGGCTGGATTGAGGAAGAAATTGCTGCAGGGTGGGTGTCGATGATCCGGGCTGTGATGGGCTGGCCGGCTGGGTGGAGTTCTGAAGAGAGGGAAGTCCGGATGTGGAAAATGGCGGCACCCATGGAGTGGGTGGGGGGGGTCATCTGGCTGGTTGTGAGGTTCTGCCGGGGTGGTGGGCCAAGGCTAGAACCCACCATGCCTCCCGACTGCCTCATGAACGGCTGGGCACAGGGAGAGCAAGGAATCGCTCTGCCCCATGTCTGAGTCTCTGGACCAGCATACCTGGGCTGGATTGAGGAAGAAATTGCTGCAGGGTGGGTGTCGATGATCCGGGCTGTGATGGGCTGGCCGGCTGGGTGGAGTTCTGAAGAGAGGGAAGTCCGGATGTGGAAAATGGCGGCACCCATGGAGTGGGTGGGGGGGTCGTCTGGCTGGTTGTGAGGTTCTGCCGGGGTGGTGGGCCAAGGCTAGAACCCACCATGCCTCCCGACTGCCTCATGAACGGCTGGGCACAGGGAGAGCAAGGGAATCGCTCTGCCCCATGTCTGAGTCTCTGGACCAGCATACCTGGGCTGGATTGAGGAAGAAATTGCTGCAGGGTGGGTGTCGATGATCCGGGCTGTGATGGGCTGGCCGGCTGGGTGGAGTTCTGAAGAGAGGGAAGTCCGGATGTGGAAAATGGCGGCACCCATGGAGTGGGTGGGGGGGGTCGCCTGGCTGGTTGTGAGGTTCTGCCGGGGTGGTGGGCCAAGGCTAGAACCCACCATGCCTCCCGACTGCCTCATGAACGGCTGGGCACAGGGAGAGCAAGGAATCGCTCTGCCCCATGTCTGAGTCTCTGGACCAGCATACCTGGGCTGGATTGAGGAAGAAATTGCTGCAGGGTGGGTGTCGATGATCCGGGCTGTGATGGGCTGGCCGGCTGGGTGGAGTTCTGAAGAGAGGGAAGTCCGGATGTGGAAAATGGCGGCACCCATGGAGTGGGTGGGGGTCGCCTGGCTGGTTGTGAGGTTCTGCCGGGGTGGTGGGCCAAGGCTAGAACCCACCATGCCTCCCGACTGCCTCATGAACGGCTGGGCACAGGGAGAGCAAGGGAATCGCTCTGCCCCATGTCTGAGTCTCTGGACCAGCATACCTGGGCTGGATTGAGGAAGAAATTGCTGCAGGGTGGGTGTCGATGATCCGGGCTGTGATGGGCTGGCCGGCTGGGTGGAGTTCTGAAGAGAGGGAAGTCCGGATGTGGAAAATGGCGGCACCCATGGAGTGGGTGGGGGGGTCGTCTGGCTGGTTGTGAGGTTCTGCCGGGGGTGGTGGGCCAAGGCTAGAACCCACCATGCCTCCCGACTGCCTCATGAACGGCTGGGCACAGGGAGAGCAAGGAATCGCTCTGCCCCATGTCTGAGTCTCTGGA
Organism: Cryptotis parvus; assembly: GCA_021461705.1. NCBI lineage: Eukaryota > Metazoa > Chordata > Mammalia > Eulipotyphla > Soricidae > Cryptotis > Cryptotis parvus. The sequence continues at coordinate 81,894 of JAJIBD010008067.1, forward strand.
CCAGCATACCTGGGCTGGATTGAGGGAAGAAATTGCTGCAGGGTGGGTGTCGGTGATCCGGGCTGTGATGGGCTGGTCGGCTGGGTGGAGTTCTGAAGAGAGGGAAGTCCGGATGTGGAAAATGGCGGCACCCATGGAGTGGGTGGGGGGGTCGCCTGGCTGGTTGTGAGGTTCTGCCGGGGTGGTGGGCCAAGGCTAGAACCCACCATGCCTCCCGACTGCCTCATGAACGGCTGGGCACAGGGAGAGCAAGGAATCGCTCTGCCCCATGTCTGAGTCTCTGGACCAGCATACCTGGGCTGGATTGAGGAAGAAATTGCTGCAGGGTGGGTGTCGATGATCCGGGCTGTGATGGGCTGTGGCGGCTGGGTGGAGTTCTGAAGAGAGGGAAGTCCGGATGTGGAAAATGGCGGCACCCATGGAGTGGGTGGGGGGTCGTCTGGCTGGTTGTGAGGTTCTGCCGGGGTGGTGGGCCAAGGCTAGAACCCACCATGCCTCCCGACTGCCTCATGAACGGCTGGGCACAGGGAGAGCAAGGAATCGCTCTGCCCCATGTCTGAGTCTCTGGACCAGCATACCTGGGCTGGATTGAGGAAGAAATTGCTGCAGGGTGGGTGTCGATGATCCGGGCTGTGATGGGCTGGCCGGCTGGGTGGAGTTCTGAAGAGAGGGAAGTCCGGATGTGGAAAATGGCGGCACCCATGGAGTGGGTGGGGGGGGGGTCGTCTGGCTGGTTGTGAGGTTCTGCCGGGGTGGTGGGCCAAGGCTAGAACCCACCATGCCTCCCGACTGCCTCATGAACGGCTGGGCACAGGGAGAGCAAGGAATCGCTCTGCCCCATGTCTGAGTCTCTGGACCAGCATACCTGGGCTGGATTGAGGAAGAAATTGCTGCAGGGTGGGTGTCGATGATCCGGGCTGTGATGGGCTGGCCGGCTGGGTGGAGTTCTGAAGAGAGGGAAGTCCGGATGTGGAAAATGGCGGCACCCATGGAGTGGGTGGGGGGTCGTCTGGCTGGTTGTGAGGTTCTGCCGGGGGTGGTGGGCCAAGGCTAGAACCCACCATGCCTCCCGACTGCCTCATGAACGGCTGGGCACAGGGAGAGCAAGGAATCGCTCTGCCCCATGTCTGAGTCTCTGGACCAGCATACCTGGGCTGGATTGAGGGAAGAAATTGCTGCAGGGTGGGTGTCGATGATCCGGGCTGTGATGGGCTGGCCGGCTGGGTGGAGTTCTGAAGAGAGGGAAGTCCGGATGTGGAAAATGGCGGCACCCATGGAGTGGGTGGGGGGTCGTCTGGCTGGTTGTGAGGTTCTGCCGGGGTGGTGGGCCAAGGCTAGAACCCACCATGCCTCCCGACTGCCTCATGAACGGCTGGGCACAGGGAGAGCAAGGAATCGCTCTGCCCCATGTCTGAGTCTCTGGACCAGCATACCTGGGCTGGATTGAGGAAGAAATTGCTGCAGGGTGGGGTGTCGATGATCCGGGCTGTGATGGGCTGGCCGGCTGGGTGGAGTTCTGAAGAGAGGGAAGTCCGGATGTGGAAAATGGCGGCACCCATGGAGTGGGTGGGGGTCGTCTGGCTGGTTGTGAGGTTCTGCCGGGGTGGTGGGCCAAGGCTAGAACCCACCATGCCTCCCGACTGCCTCATGAACGGCTGGGCACAGGGAGAGCAAGGAATCGCTCTGCCCCATGTCTGAGTCTCTGGACCAGCATACCTGGGCTGGATTGAGGAAGAAATTGCTGCAGGGTGGGTGTCGATGATCCGGGCTGTGATGGGCTGGTCGGCTGGGTGGAGTTCTGAAGAGAGGGAAGTCCGGATGTGGAAAATGGCGGCACCCATGGAGTGGGTGGGGGGGGTCGTCTGGCTGGTTGTGAGGTTCTGCCGGGGTGGTGGGCCAAGGCTAGAACCCACCATGCCTCCCGACTGCCTCATGAACGGCTGGGCACAGGGAGAGCAAGGAATCGCTCTGCCCCATGTCTGAGTCTCTGGACCAGCATACCTGGGCTGGATTGAGGAAGAAATTGCTGCAGGGTGGGTGTCGATGATCCGGGCTGTGATGGGCTGGCCGGCGGGTGGAGTTCTGAAGAGAGGGAAGTCCGGATGTGGAAAATGGCGGCACCCATGGAGTGGGTGGGGGGTCGCCTGGCTGGTTGTGAGGTTCTGGCGGGGTGGTGGGCCAAGGCTAGAACCCACCATGCCTCCCGACTGCCTCATGAACGGCTGGGCACAGGGAGAGCAAGGAATCGCTCTGCCCCATGTCTGAGTCTCTGGACCAGCATACCTGGGCTGGATTGAGGAAGAAATTGCTGCAGGGTGGGTGTCGATGATCCGGGCTGTGATGGGCTGGTCGGCTGGGTGGAGTTCTGAAGAGAGGGAAGTCCGGATGTGGAAAATGGCGGCACCCATGGAGTGGGTGGGGGGTCGCCTGGCTGGTTGTGAGGTTCTGCCGGGGTGGTGGGCCAAGGCTAGAACCCACCATGCCTCCCGACTGCCTCATGAACGGCTGGGCACAGGGAGAGCAAGGAATCGCTCTGCCCCATGTCTGAGTCTCTGGACCAGCATACCTGGGCTGGATTGAGGAAGAAATTGCTGCAGGGTGGGTGTCGATGATCCGGGCTGTGATGGGCTGGCCGGCTGGGTGGAGTTCTGAAGAGAGGGAAGTCCGGATGTGGAAAATGGCGGCACCCATGGAGTGGGTGGGGGGTCGTCTGGCTGGTTGTGAGGTTCTGCCGGGGTGGTGGGCCAAGGCTAGAACCCACCATGCCTCCCGACTGCCTCATGAACGGCTGGGCACAGGGAGAGCAAGGAACCGCTCTGCCCCATGTCTGAGTCTCTGGACCAGCATACCTGGGCTGGATTGAGGAAGAAATTGCTGCAGGGTGGGTGTCGATGATCCGGGCTGTGATGGGCTGGTCGGCTGGGTGGAGTTCTGAAGAGAGGGAAGTCCGGATGTGGAAAATGGCGGCACCCATGGAGTGGGTGGGGGGGTCGTCTGGCTGGTTGTGAGGTTCTGCCGGGGTGGTGGGCCAAGGCTAGAACCCACCATGCCTCCCGACTGCCTCATGAACGGCTGGGCACAGGGAGAGCAAGGAATCGCTCTGCCCCATGTCTGAGTCTCTGGACCAGCATACCTGGGCTGGATTGAGGAAGAAATTGCTGCAGGGTGGGTGTCGATGATCCGGGCTGTGATGGGCTGGCCGGCTGGGTGGAGTTCTGAAGAGAGGGAAGTCCGGATGTGGAAAATGGCGGCACCCATGGAGTGGGTGGGGGGGTCATCTGGCTGGTTGTGAGGTTCTGCCGGGGGTGGTGGGCCAAGGCTAGAACCCACCATGCCTCCCGACTGCCTCATGAACGGCTGGGCACAGGGAGAGCAAGGAATCGCTCTGCCCCATGTCTGAGTCTCTGGACCAGCATACCTGGGCTGGATTGAGGAAGAAATTGCTGCAGGGGTGGGTGTCGATGATCCGGGCTGTGATGGGCTGGCCGGCTGGGTGGAGTTCTGAAGAGAGGGAAGTCCGGATGTGGAAAATGGCGGCACCCATGGAGTGGGTGGGGGGGTCGTCTGGCTGGTTGTGAGGTTCTGCCGGGGTGGTGGGCCAAGGCTAGAACCCACCATGCCTCCGACTGCCTCATGAACGGCTGGGCACAGGGAGAGCAAGGAATCGCTCTCCCCCATGTCTGAGTCTCTGGACCAGCATACCTGGGCTGGATTGAGGAAGAAATTGCTGGCAGGGTGGGTGTCGATGATCCGGGCTGTGATGGGCTGGTCGGCTGGGTGGAGTTCTGAAGAGAGGGAAGTCCGGATGTGGAAAATGGCGGCACCCATGGGAG